>BMAO01002828.1:0-112284 GCA_019973975.1 Trichonephila clavata | reverse complement strand
TAGTTTCTTGGATAAGTTTTCCTCATACATGAAAGTAATTAGGACTGTTGCATGGATATTCAGATTCTACCATAATTCCAAATCAGTGTCCAAAGTTACTGGGCCTTTATATACACATGAATTAGAAACCTCAATCAAAAAGGTAGTCAAATTGTTACAAAATGGAGAATACCATACAGAACTTAATCTTTTGAAATGTAACAAGCCTCTTCCCAAATCTAGCAACCTTCAGTCTTTGAATATATTCCTTGACTCTGAGGGAATTCTTCGTGTCGGAGGACGTCTTCGTCTCCAACAAACTCTTAAATTTGAACAAAAGCATCCTATGCTCATCCCAAAAAACAATCACTTTACAAGTCTAATCATTAGACATTTTCATAGGGTCAATTTCCATGCTGGGCAGGAACTTGTCTTATCCCTCATTCGTCAGCAGTTTTGGATACCTAATGGTAAATCAGCTGTCAGAAAAGAACTACACAACTGCGTAGACTGTTTTAAGCTTGTGGCGAAGCCTGTCTCTCAAATGATGGGTGATCTACCCATCGAACGAATCACCCCTTGTCGTGCTTTTGAAAAGGTAGGCATTGACTTTGCTGGACCTATCACGACAAAGTGCCAACATACTCGCAAGGCCAGCAACTTCAAATCGTACATCTGCCTCTTCATCTGCATGTGTACTAAAGCAGTGCACCTTGAACTCGTATCTTCGCTATCAGCAGCAGCATTTTTGTCAGCACTGCGTCGATTTGTGTCACGCCGTGGCTATCCATCAGACATTTATTCTGACAACGGTACAAATTTCGTTGGTGCTTCAGCTTACTTGAAGGACTTGTTTAAATTACTTCACAACTCTAAGGTCCAGGACTATTCGTCAAGCAAAAACATTCAGTGGCACTTCATTCCTCCATATGCACCGAATTTCGGAGGTGTGTGGGAAGCCTCAGTCAAACTCACAAAGCATCATTTGCTCAAAACCTTAAAGGCGGCTGTGCTGAGCTTTGAAGAGTTAGCTACAATCCTGTGCCAAATCGAGGCGTGCATAAATTCACGTCCTCTTTATCCGCTATCATCAGACCCTAAGGATCTCCAGGTGTTAACACCCGGACACTTTCTTATCGGGTGTCCCTTGCTTGAACTCCCTGATCACAGTCTAAACTAACCAATCCTTGAGTCTTCATTCTAGGTGGTCTCTTCTGATGAAGTTGAAAAAGATGTTCTGGTCTCGCTGGCAGCTCTCCTACCTCAACACCTTGCAGTCCCGAACCAAATGGATGCAGGGCCAGAAAGCCTTCACAGTAGGATCCCTCGTCCTAATCAAGAATCCAGCCTCTTTCAGCACCAGGTGGACTCCCGGAAGGATTGTGGCCACACATCCTGGAGCTGACGGAATATGCCGTGTCGTCACTATACAGACTTCACGTGGAGTCATGACAAGACCAGTCTCTCAAGTTGCAGTCTTGCCCCTACCACCATCGACTACATCTTCCCGCCCCCCGGAGGATGTTAAGAATAGTTGACTCCTTTCGCCGTCCAGAGATGGCGCCACGAACTGGACTTGGTTTTCTAGTATCCGGAGTGATTTCGGGGGAAAACGACATTCCATTCGGAGGATTCGGTTGTACTGGTCGCCATTCTTGTGATTACGTTTTAGTGAAATGGTTTTCTTTTATCGTACATGTAAAGGCATGAGTGTGTGTGTGAAGTAAATATATACATGAAAAGTCGACTTGTGAAATCATTGATCCTTGCTTTTATTCATTAAATAATCTTCAGTTATATATTTTCTATTCAGCTTTATAAGAAATACTTCCACAGTGTTCCTATGCCCAGCATGAAAATGGCGGTAAGTAAAATCCGTTCGTTATACAATTCATAATTGCATTCTACATCAAACTCAAAATCTAAAGTCTCATTCTCATTCATAACAGCATCTATATGATCTGAAATGCCGTTTGTCTCAGAAAACCTCTCAATTGTTTGAAAAAAGAATAACCTATTGATGATCGAATGGTTACGAGACTTAACAATACCCTAAGGACTATTTTTAAACCTTCCACGACGGATGTGTCCTATATGCCCCAGTCTCAAACCTTATCGGGTGGTAGGTTGTGCAATGCACTTTTCCGTGGGGACAGTCAATTCTGTAGAACAGTAGTCTTCAAACTGTGCTCCACGGAACCCTGATGTTTCACGAGTCACAATAAAAACAATCGAAAAGACTTATGTATACAAAATCATTATTTCTATGATGAGTATCTAAAACTCACCCTATTCATTAAAAAAACTGAAAAGTTTACTTATATAAATATAATAAACTTTATATTTCAACATTTTTAAACTTCTGTTATAATACAAGAATATTTCAATGTTTTATCTTTATTGTATGTTTACTACTAGATTGAATATTCTATTGTTTACTGTCTTGAGTTCCACGAGATAATTTTATAATCGCTCATTAACAGTGTCTGGCATAACTAAAAATATTCTAATGGAAAAAAAACACCATTTTGCAATTGTTAAAAAAACAACAACACCTACAATAAAGGAGAGCAAACAACTTAACATATTCGATGTTAAAATCTATATTTAAGCAAGAACAGCTCTTGAATTTTAGGTTACAAATTCATAAAAAATACACCGCATTTCTCACTCAACTATAATCATTGTAACGTCATTCAGAACATTCTGTTTAAGCGAAATATATTTCTGAACGCGAATGGGGCTACAAAAACAAAGTATGAAAACAAATCAAATGAAGATAGTTTCAATAGACAGATTTCAACAATTTGTGTGAAAAAAGTACGCACACAAGCACATACCCCTGAATTTAGTAACTGGGATAAGTGACACTTTGATCACAAATTATTATTAATGAGTAGATTATATTAAAAAATTAGAACTTTAATAATAAATGCAATACCTTTGTCTTTACATAAAGTACCTATAACTGGTTGATCTACTTTAAATATTTTGAGGTACATTCTTATAAGTATGTCTATAGAACGGGTTTCCACGAAGACACCTTCTAGGTATAAGGGTTTCCACGAAGACACCTTCTAGGTATAAGGGTTCCGTGAGTTGAAGTTTGAAGACCACTGCTGCAGAAAAAGCGTGAAAAGTGATCCATCAGAGCATCATCCAGCTGCTTGGGACATTTAGGATTGATGCATATGTTACACTCTTCTGTACAATTTTTTCCGTTAATCAGTACGTTGTCGCGAAAAGGTGAAGATAGCTGTTGCATGCATCGTTTTAAAATGTTTATGCCCTGAATTATTTAGAATATGTGTCAAAAACTACAGTTTGAGAAAAATTGCGGATGATTGTCAAAGACGAAATTTAAACTCTTCTGCTGTATTAGGGTCCAATCAAAAATTAAATTTTTTGTATCAATTTGACACAATTAGGTATTAAGACTAGAACTGTACATTTATTTTCTACCAAAGTTACTGTCAAAACAGATTTTGTATGTCGTGGGCGACCATTATACTGGCTTGTCTGCGTATCATTTAGTAAATGCAGTCGTAAATGTAATTTCATTAGGATTAATAAACCTTTAAAGAAATTGATGTTTAAAATTTCACCCGTACAATTTTTTAGATCACCGTTTCTCAAACTGTGGGGCTGGTCCCGGGGGGGGGGAGTGATAACCCTACGTAAGAGAGGGTGAGCATATAGAAAAGTCAAAAATGCGATAGTTAAAATATTTACTGAAAAGAAACAAGAAATACGTTCCGACATAAAAAATAAAATACACATATACACCGTTATAATACACCTATAAATTCATCAGTACTGCACAATCTGGCAACTTAATTGTACTAAGGAAAAAATTTATGTATAATAATTACCAGGGATCCCATCTGCTTGTTATAAACAAAATTATATGCAAAATGTAATACATATCTTGATAATTTGTGTGGTTTAACACAACACTCAATAAATCCCGGGTCTTACCATTAAAATAACTTTTAGGCAAAATTGAATCTTATTCATCAAAAAAAAAAAACTCCTTGAAGAATGATACATTCAGGCTAGTGATCTTTTAATTTTTTTAATACCTTTTTCGTAGAACGCGTGCGATTTGTCTTTGTTCTCAAAATATGCTTCAACTTCGGTAATCACTTCATTTGTGGCAAACCTCTTTCCTTGATGCATTCTTTTTAGGTCTGGAAACAGCCAGTGGTCGCTGGGGAAGGGTTGGGAAAGTAATTCGAAGCGCAATTTGTTCAATTTGATCATCCTATTCTTGGACATGTGACACGGAGCATTGTCTATGTGAAGCAGCACTTCTTTTGCACTTAAGACGCGTTTTTCTTCCATTTTTTTCATTCAGTTGATTCAATAACGCCATGTAATATTAACCACTAATGGTTTCTATCTCCAAGGTAGTCAGTTGACAAAATTCCATGTGCATCCCACAATACGGAGGTCATAACATTACC
Source organism: Trichonephila clavata (assembly GCA_019973975.1). NCBI lineage: Eukaryota > Metazoa > Arthropoda > Arachnida > Araneae > Nephilidae > Trichonephila > Trichonephila clavata. Next base: position 107,839 of record BMAO01002828.1, on the reverse strand, counting down.
AGCTGACGTTTTAATGTTTGGACAGCTTTCACCAGCTGCTGTCCACTCAACTGACGATCTTTTTATTCAAGCGTGTTGTAATGGATCCATGTTTCTTCTATTGTCAGATATCTACGTAAAAAAAACCTTTACTTTGTCTAAACCGCTCCAAACCAGTGTTGCGAATTGTCGATGCGTTGTTTTTGTTCGACAGTGATCAAATGTGGCACCCACTTTGAACACAGCTTTCGTATTGACAAATGTTCATGCAAAATAGTAAATACACTTCCTTTTGATATCTTCAAATACACTTCTATCTCACAACTTCAATTTCCGATTGGCTAAAACGAATTTATGCACTTTGTTTTCTGGAACAACTGCAGAGTTTGAGCGACCCGAGAGTTCAGCGTCGGAAGTCGTTGAAGTCAGCATACCACCTCTTAACCACCATTGTTGGCGATGGGTCAGAGTCTGGATAACATTTATCTGGTAATTTTTTTTTAACAGCGTTTCTCCCCATCAAAATGGAAACTAGTTTGATATCCTGGGTCTACGCGCCAAATGCTATTTAGCGCGCTAAGAAATCACGCCAAGCAGCGCATGTCATTGGAATGGAATCAAAGATGGCGGCCTAGCGGTAAGAGATCAGGAAGATAATTTTGAACAACTTTTGAAATACAGTAAAATCTATTTCAAATGATGAATAAAGGAAGAAATTAAGAACCAAGATCAATAAAAAATTAATATTAATATAATCTAAAAAAAAATTACATTTACCAATAGTAATATGTAATCTTATAGTAATTATATATAATATGAATATTTTATATTCATATAGTATGATTTAACAATAATTATTTTAATTAATCATAATATAATTTAGTAATTATGATAAAGAATAGCCATCATATTGTAATACAAGAAGCGTTCATAACAGTACCTATAAACACAATATTACAATACCTATAAACACAAGTAATATAATACTACTTATAAACATAATAAGTATAATATAATACTTGTAAATAAATAACATGTAATAATCTTTAAAAATAAAAAAGCAATCACAAATAACGATTATATTATATGATTATTGCATATATTTTATTTTTATATTATATTATTAATAATTACGTAATGCATATTAAAATTAATGAATCATTTAAAAAGTAGTGAAAACTTGCAATGTTCCTTGCAATGTTCGACGAATTGCATCGAACAAGGAACATTAAAAAAAAAACTCTTAAAATATAAAATAAAGTGAAAATAGACGATATTTATAGCGATAATTGCAAGTACAACACTCACATTTTTTTGAAAAACATCCTAATAATCAATCATGAAATTAGAAATATCCGTATTCGAAAATAGCACAAAATAAAACAGATTGAAATAATAGCTTGGAATAGAGCACAAATGCAATTAAAATTGTTAAAGAAATCAAATTAAAAGCGTCCGAAATTAATAGGGTTACCACGGGGAAAAAACAAATTAACTGCAATATACGTTAACCATGGCAACCACATTGCAAGATGTTAAAAATATCAAGGTAACCATATTGCAATGTTATCGCCCATCTTGGCGAACATAAACAATAACTGAGCTTAGACCCAGAATATAAAACTAGCAACCACTAAAACCACTAACTTTTAAGCTAAACAATATATTATGAAATTTTGATACATATAGATGGAAAGTTGATACTACTAGATTGTGCTTAAGAAAATTAGAAAGCTTTGTCATTTATATGCAAGGCCCGGGACTTATTGAGTGACGTGTTATAATTTAAATAGTACATTTTATAGGTTTAGCGTCAAAGTATTATTGAGTTCAATACATCGTTATTGTACGGGGCGATGAAAAATTATTAAAAATTGTGTCACAAATATTGAAAGTTTGAGAAGTACTGGTTTAAAGTGTTGGTGAATCTAGAATCGGAACAAAATTAGGTCATACAGAATAAAGGAAAGCTTGGGTGATTTCAAATTTTGGTTTCTAGTTATTTTATTAGTGCAAATTATATGCATTTGTTTGTATTATGTAAACTAATTTAGCTTTACTTAACTGTTACTTAAACTTACTGTTACTTAAACAGTGAGAAAAAACACTAGATGTTATTAAATTTAAGTAAGCATATTTAACGAAGATATTGATTGCAACTCCAAGCAAGAATATAAACTGGGATATTATTCTACATTCTGAAAATATAATCCTAATATGTGGGTGCTAATTTTGATGGATTAAAATAGAGTCTTAATATATTTTAGAATGCTTTTTCAAGACTCCGAGTCAATCTAGCTCATTCAGGCTACCGTTCATAAAACTATCAAAAATATTTTCCAAGTATTTTAAAACTGGAACCAATTTGTTATGGTTACGCTTTTCGCTAAAGATCCATTTTGCGCAAAAGGGACACAATACAATTCAATCGACAAAAATCGGTCAAAAAAAAATCTAATCTAGTTTTTTTAGCCTAACTTATTATTTATATATATACACTTCACTATAACCTCATAAAATTTGAAAGCTCTAAACTTAAAAAAACGCAGAATTACGATAACCTTTACGTTAGTTTTATTCACATCCCTATATCAAACCAAAACTTTTTAAACTTATCTCAAAAAGATAAAATAACTAGTTTGTCTTCATTTAAAATGCTAAGGCTTTTTTTCTATTTGCCTTATGCTTTGAATTTTTTTTTACCTATTGCTAATAGTACATGTAACAAAAGTTGGTATGGATTTTTGAATTAAAACAATACTTATTTTTTTAAAGAAATAATTGAACTCAGAAATTATACGCAAGGAATTTTCAATAAGCATTCATGAAAAGTATTGTACAAATATCAATCATGTTATTGCAAAACCCATACCAACTTTTGCTATGCATAGTTTGACGTACTTGCAAATCAAATTTCAGGCGTGTACGTAAATTCTTGTAGGAGGTGTAGCATTTTAAAATCACTTCAAAAATTTTTTCATTCAAAATGGCTAGCTTTTTATGAAATTTTGAGCACAAAATCTGTCTTACATAGCATATACACATAGGAGGCAACAAAATTTTTTTGAAAATTCTTAAAATTAAAATTTTTTATCGTAAATCGTACCATGTCTCCTTTACTTCCGCCAAACAGGCTTTAGACGAAAAGTATTTTTTTATCCAAGATGGCTCTCCAGCATTAAAAATAGGATTGCAAAGAATAAAAGTACCGAAATTTGAACCAAGCAAGGACAGAATGACAATTTAAAAAAACATTCAAAAAATGAAATTAAAAACGTACTTGCATTTTCCGATCAAAATGGCTTTAAAAAGTACGAATACCCACCAGCCCTAGACTGAAAAAAAATTCGGTGAAATTGTCGAATCGGCCACTGGTCCACCAAATTTTGAAAAATCGCCAACTTAGCGCGTTTTTACGCCGCGATCCGACTTCTCCCTGATACAAAACTACGAAGCTTACCAGATTTGGCACAATTATCGATTTGGCGAAAAAACACTTGGCGGGATAAGTGGCCGATTCGACAATTCAACCAAAATTGCTTTAAATATTTTTTTAGGGTTACCCCATTAAAAATAAAATAACGATAACATACGTAAATATTTTACAAACAGAACCAAACGAAACATATCGTCTTTCTATCACCCAGCTTGGCGAAATCTAACCCAATTTGGCGCGTATATATATATATAACATACAAAAATCCAATTAATACTTAAAATTCTCATTGAAATTTCAAAGATATCAAAATATATCCAGATAGTTCCCGATCTTACCGCAGTTGTTCGCAAACCCAATTAATACCAGACCATATTTTTGACTGCAAGTCCATTCTTGCATCTTTTTTTAAAACTTGATGTCTCACGACAGGACCATTCTTTAGTCCTCAAGCTCCAGACTTGACCTTGCTTGTTGTTGGGGCTCTTGGACCAATATAGAAATGCAATAAATGCATAGAAAAAACCCAAGAAGACTTAAAATTCTTGGTAATAGTTGTGAAAAATCATTGATGATTCAGATATAACTTGAAATTCCATTTATTTCACGATATAATATTGTTTTCATTGCAATGATTTCTACATTTTTTCCCCGAGACACGAGAGCATTCGTCTGGGTTCAGAAAAACTTTATTATTAAATTAACACTTCGAAAAAAAAATGAAGGAAGAAGAAACTTACGTCATTTGTTTAACTTTGTTAAAATTCTAGCTGCGAAGATAGAGCAGAATATTGTGCCGAAGTTAGTAAGTTTCTTAATGGAATTTTTCCTACTGCTTTGTCTTCTTTTTTAACTCAAAGCTTTTCTACTCACTGCAACTCTACTAGCTTAGAAATGATATATTTTTAAAATCACAAATAAAACATATTTTAGGTAACGCATTTCACTTCACTTGAAAATCCCATCAAGTTGGTTGTACATGTTTAAAACTATTCCTGTTTAATATATCCAATTGGTCTAGGCATCGAATCATGGCTAACGTGTCATGAGTTCGATCCCAGTAACACTGAAGTCCCGCCGTGTAGAGGAGCGATGCACGTTAAATCTGTCGAGAGCTCGAACGTCCTCCCGTTGGTGTGGTAGTTAGGAGAGGGGGTGCCAGCTCAGGTGTCGTCCTCGTCACTTGACCATGGTTCAAAATTACGCGGACCGTCCCAAAAGCCCTCGTGTAGCTGAGCAATGCGACGTTAATATTCACTCACTCATCCTGTTTAAAATATTTCCTGAAAGAAACTTTTTTCCTTTGTAAGTAAAGCGAATAACTTAATAGTATTTAATAGAAATTCAAATGAGATGTGAATTTTAAAAAAAAGCACCAATCATTAGACTTCTTTTTCAAAAAATTACCATAAAGTAATCAGATGCAGATTAGGCTTAGGATTAATTTTCCCTGGAATATAGGGAAAATTCATCCTTCTTTTAGTTGGTTGGATTTAATTCACTTTCTTCTGAGTGAGTGAGTGAGTGAGTGAATATTAACGCCTATAAAGTAACCACAGACGGCTATTGGGGCAATAAATACTCTCATTTTGAAACAAAACAAGGGTTATTAGAGATGGACCTCTTAATCCTTAACAAAAGTGGAATGACGAGGACGACACCTGAGCTGGAACTCTAATGTTGAAACTTCCATACGAATATGAGGACTTTGAGCCTAAAAATGTATATCAGCTCCTTTACCCAGCTGTTCTTCACTGTCAGCAGGGTGAGTGAGGGAATATTAACGTCACACTGTTTAGCTACACGAGGGCTTTTTTGGGGGGCGGACCACGTAATTTTGAACCATGGTGAAGTGACGAGGATGACACCTGAGCTAGCACCCCACACCAACGATCACTCTCAGCAGGATTCAAACCCACGAATGGAAACAACGCCAGTAAAGAGTTCATGACCACTCAGCTACTGTAGCCAGCAAATCTGTTTGAGATCATAAAAAAACAGAAAAAAAAACAGGAAGATTATCAAAAATTTGAAAATTATGGTATATACAGTGGTGGCCCAAATTGTGGACACTTTTGATAATTATGTTTAAGTAAGTATGCTTATATAGAAAATGTTGCACACAATGCAAAGTCTTTTATAACATTTTAAAGAAATTTAAAAATTGAATTAAATACCAAAAACAAAATTTAAATCTATGCAATGTAAAAGAAGCTATGTTGCAATAACTATCGATATACATTAGATACTGATGATAGCAGTGGGGGTTATCACACACAGTACTTAATGAGGCAGTCTTTATTTTGTATTACAGCTTCACTTCGATGTTTCCTTCAGCTGAAAATAGTTTTAAGCTCTTTCTTCGTTATTACATGATGTCAGGTAACAAACATAAAAGTGGCACTGTTTGAAAGCTCTAGTTCGAATGAGGTTTGCATGAAATAAAAGGAAATTAATTGACCCTGTAATTATTTCCTGACATCATATAATAACATGGAAAGAGCTTAAAACTATTTGCAGCTTAAGGAAACTTCGAAGTGAAGCTGTAATAAAAAATAAAGGCTACCCCACTAAGAATTAATAACCCACTATCATCAGTATTTAATGTATATTGATAGTAATTGCAACATAACCTTCTTTTTACATTGCAAATATTTAACTTTTGATTGTATTGATTTCAGTATTGAATTCTCTTTAAAATGATATAAAACACTTTGCGTTTTGTGCAACGCAACATTTTCTGTAAGTACACAAACTTAAAAACATAACAATTTTCAAACTTGTCTGCAATTCTGGACATCACTGTATGTGTGAAAGGACACAAATAACCTAAGAATATTAGTAGAATTGCAGATATTTATTGCGTTTATTTCACTTGAGCTTAATATATATATAAATTATTCCTCATTTATTAATAAAATGAATGCAATACCTCCTATACATGAAGCTATACTGTAATATAAATTATGACAAATACACTAATGCTCATAAATTAAGGATACTACATGTTTAGGCAAAGAAAGAGTCAGAAGAGAGCAAAACAAATATGAGTTATTTGTAAAGCCATTTACTAAGAGGGAAGATAATTTCCCATTCTGTAGAGCGATCTTCTCTAGGACCTTGTGTGAACCCGATTGATGGCCTACCCGGAGTTTACTTTCATACTGAACTTATGTCCGTCACGAACAAGAACTCAGATATTCTCCCGATTACCTAAGACAGTTGGCTCTGGAAGTCATAGATGGCATTCCGAGGGATTCCATTTTGATTTATACAGATGGCAGTAAAGACGATTTGAACAACGCTGGGAGTGGTGTCTTTATCAAAGGTCTTTCAGTCCAGCTTTCTAGACGCAACCCGGAAAATTGCTCGGTATTCAGAAGTGAATTAGTTGCCATAAATGAAGGATTAAAGACCGTCCTTGACGGCACTAATTCTAACGGCATTTGGGTCCTTACTGACAGTCGGAGCTCGATTCATTATCTACAGGACTGGAGCAATATATGCGAATTCGTGGGCATACAAATTATAACCCATCTTAAAAATCTATCCAAGGGAAGAGAAGTCCCCTTTCAGTGGATTCCCTCCCATGTTAACATCCAAAGGAACGATGCTGCAGACATCTTGGCTAAATGAGGTTGTTCTGAGCCTCTCAACCGGGACTACAAACTAACATATAACGAAATTTTCTCTATAAAGAAAAGAGCTGTCAGACAAGACTGGCTCACCCCTCCCGCCCATCCTTGGTTCAGCAGGAAGACACCGGGAGGAGCGTTAGAATTCGGAGGTGACAGAAATGATCAAACGGCCATCTCAAGACTCAAAAGTGGACATCTAAAAAACATGACATTCGACTCAGGACGCAAAGTCTTTTCATTGTGCAAAAAATGCAATCTGAAACCGGCATCCCCCGATCACATCCTGGATTGCTTGGGGTTCGCTCTGGTGGATATTTATGAAAGTCCTCTACTGGTGCTTGACTTCGCTGGAGTTCACGGTATCATGGATCTGATCTAGCTGCCGCTAGATCTCTGAAGGATTAGAAACAACAACTAAACTGAAGGTAAAGAAAAAAAAAATGCTATACGTTTGATATCATTAATAACAATTGTTATTTTAGCTTCTTGGAGCAAATTACAACCCCCCCACCCTTTATTTACAAAAACCAATACCACATGCTTGGTGTAATGGTCAAAACATAGTATGTCTCCCAGACAATGCAATACAGTCCGTACAACACCTAGGTCTGCTGAGTATTAAATTATCGATCTGATCTTGGGGAACATTACACCCCTCATCAAGGAATGCTCTCTGAAGTTCCAGTACACATGTAGGAGGTGGTTGACGAGCTGCAAATTATCGACCAAGTATGTCCCACACATGCTCTACTTGATTAAAATCCGATGAGAATGCTGGACAGTCTATAGGGGTGATATCCTCTGATTGAAGGCATTCGTTTACGATGTACGCACGACGAAGACGGGCATTGTCATCCATAAACCCAAATTCTGTGCCCATGGCGCTTCGAAACAAACGTACATGTTGTTTCAGAATGACGTAGATGTCCGGCCTGTCATGGTTCCAATTTGAACACGCAGCTCCGTTCTGGAACCAAGAATAATCACCCTCCCCCAAACGAGCAATCCTGCACCACCGAAAGGTGTCGTTTAATGATATTTTCTTGGTGGCAACGGGTATCTAGCGCCCTCCATAAGAAAGTCCGATGAGAATCAGACTGTAAGCTGAGCTTGGTCTCTTCGGAAAACGTAACACAAGCCCACTGTTGCGGTGCTCTACTTCAGGCTAACCATATGCAAAAGTGAGTTGCAGTAAGTTGAACACATCTATGACATTTGGTCCACACAAGGAACACAAGGTCTACGACAACGCTTCTCAAACTGTGGGGCGAACCCTCTTGAAGGACGTAAGCATATTGAAAAGTCAAAAAACAAAAGATTTTTAAAAAAAATTAATTTATTGAAAGTAAGCAAACAAAATGTATTCCGACATAATAAAAAAATAAAATACTCATTTACACTAATATAATATACTTATAAATGTATCAGTACTGCACACTGTTTTTTATAATTAACTTAACAATAGTAAGCTAAGAACAAATTTAACTACCAGTGACTCCACGGGCTTGTCATGTATAAAATCAACAATTAACTTGATATTTTCTTGATGTTGTAGTTGTTGTTGTTGTCGTGTATGACAAAGTGCAAAGGTGTATATAACAAAATAAAGATATAGAAATAAGTCAAATATTGCCAAAGGCGTGAATCACTGCCTGTGCAACATCCATGGCACGATCCAAGTATAGGACGTCCATTCTGTAGTCATTGTCTATTTTAAAAAGGGCACCGACAATAGAAGGACGGCTAAAAAGGTGTTTGGGATCCAGTTGCTTGCCTAGGCAGTGCCTGCGTTCCACATATGATCTGGATCCATCAGACCAGAATCTTCATGTCCTTAAAATGTTTTGTCCTTAGTCTGGTTATTGTTGTTGTAATTTCTCGGCTATAATTTAATTCTGGCAGCGAGAATTTTTTTCGTGGGTTTGAGCAGAGCTTTTGTTTTGAGACTGCGTTGGGATCAGAGACCGTAGTTGAAGAAGTTACAGGTTCAAGTGTTCTGGCTTCATTGGCAAGGAAATCGGCCATCTCGTTCCCTTCGATGTCAACATGGGCCGGGATCCACTGGAGGGTGCATGATTTGCCCAATGCACCAATGGAAAGTAAAAGAGAATTAATTTATTGGGTGAGTCCCATTTTTCCTTTCTTAATGGTCTCAAGAGCAGATCTACAATCGGAGAGAACAATGATGCTGTCGGAATTAGCGATATATGTCCATGTAAGGTAAATATCTAGGGCTGTCCTAATTGCTATGAGCTCACACGTGAAGTTAGAAGCAATTTGCCCTGCGCGGAGACCTTGTACTTTGAAGTTGTATTATCTGGGTATTTAAGAAAGACACCAGATCCACCCTTATTGCACTCTGAGTCTGAAGAACCGCCAGTGTAGGCAGTTACTAAAGGAGGCCTCATAAGACTGATAATTGTGTCCATGCCCTTCCTTTTATTTGTGTCCTTAGATTCCTTTTTCGTTTAAGGCTCAAGAAGGTCCAAAAATATTTTGGCAGAGGGAGGTGGTTTGACTGGAAAACAAGGTTCTTGAATGATGTCAAGGCTTGTGTGATTCAAGTTAATGTTGTTTCTGATGTCTGTTGTTTCTGAAACTGAAGTGTTGAAGACCTCTTCAGCCTATTCTTAGCTGTCCAGGAGTGAAAAGTGATGTTGGAAATATGTTGTTCGCCCCAACTTCTGATTTTGTTTGTAAATTTAATGGTGGCAAGTTTCCTCCTGCCTTTCAATGATGACAGACCACACTCATTCTCAGCTGTCACATTATTTGTCGAGGACACAGCTCCGATGATAATTTTGGACGCCCTGTACTGAACGGAGTCTATTTTCTCTGTTGAGGTAGAAGCTGATTGAGCTCAAACGGGTGTTGCATATTCGAGGATTGGTCTTATAAGTGCAGTGTAGGTGTTTAGAAGTGTATTTGGCTTAGAACCCCAAGTCGAACCGCAAAGTTTTCGAAGAATTTTGAGCTTCTTTAAAGCCTTTTGCGATGCATTCTGTATATGCTTGGTAAATCTCAGTTCCACATCTAGCGTTAGGCCAAGGTATTTGGGATGGGAGATTTTTTCAACAATTGAGATATTTTCTTGATAAATGTTTATAATTAATTCCCTTACTGCCGATTAAAAATTGCGTAATTCGCTCCCCAATGCCACCGTTTTGCACGTATGCCCGCGTATTTTATGTATTGGGAGGGGAAGAAAAATAATAAATATTCCTTAACTGCCGATTTAAAAGTTACGTAATTCACTCCCCAATGCCACCGTTTTACAAGTATGCCCACGTATTTTATCTATTGGAAGGAGAAGAAAAAGAATAAATATTACTTAACTGCCAATTATATATATATATATATATAATATACATAAATTACTCAATTCGCTACCAAATGCCATCGTTTTGCGCGTATGCCTGCGTATTTTATGTATTGGGAGGGGGAAAAAAGGAATAAATATTCCTTAACTGCCGATTAAAAATAACGCTATTCACTCCCCAATGACACTGTTTTGCACGTATGCCCGCGTATTTTATGTATTGGAAGGGGAAGAAAAGGAATAAATATAAGGAAATCCTTCGCAATCACTGTCAATGCCCTTTTTTTGCATTCCAAAGCCTTCGAAATAACTTTATGAATACGAGTGATCAGAAAAGATTGTACTTCGGAAAGACGTTAACATACGTCCACGAAATTTACGCATTGGCTGAGTGAGACGTTTATATACGTCGGCGGCACTAAAGAGGTTAAAGTTGTATTGTAGCTTTAGCATCAAAGTATCGTATTTTTTAATTCAATATATTGTTATTGAATGGAGGGGGGCGTGATGAAAGTTGCGAGGCAGGCCTGATGCTGAGCAACGTCTGATTCTTTTGGCAGTAACTTCCAAATACCGGGCCTCATTCAGTGCTGTACCTCGCGGGCGACGTGTGCTGTAAAGTCCACTCACATTACCTTTATCTTAGAGTCATTGCCAAAGCCTGGAGATGACACTCTGGAAGATTCGAAGTTCCTCGGCTACCCCAGCTAGGTACACCCACATTCCAGATGGTCGATAATTCTACCACGTAAAAAATCTTGCATATGCTTCCTTTATGTCATAAAAATACGGTTATTGCACCGAGAGGCTTGTAAAGCGCTTGCTAACAATTTTACTTGGCGTTGAATGGGCGTTGTAATGTGGGCATCTGGACTGTGAAACAGTCCTCAGTCCCATATCCTAGTTGATTTTGATGTTGGGCATGGCGAGGACCGTCAACAAAAGCCCTCGTGTAGCTGAACAGTGGGACGTTAATATTCACTCACTTGGGCATGGCGATGGTGGGGTTTTTCTTTCTGCTTAACAGGAATCATGGCTATTGGCTGAGACGATGGCATCCGGGAGGCATGGCAATAATTCTTCATCTGGCTGCTGTAGAGATGAAATTTTTTGGCATAGGGTGAGAGCTTAGAGCTTGCTCTCTGATTGGTCGGTGGTAGTGTGACCATAGACTCCTATTGACTGCCCTGGGGGCTGGGAATAGAGAAAGTGGGAGGTGCTTGTCCAGTGGGGTAGTTAAAATTTAATATGAGGAAATTAAAAAGGAAAAAAGATAAATGAATTTGCTGAAATGCAATAATAAAAAGTATTGCGAGAATAAAAACAATTAAGGGTGTTGTAAGAATCGAGAAGTATTATTCTCGGTCTTTTGGTATTTCTATTGGGATCGCTTGGGATTAAGTTAAGCATATTATCGTTATTTGTATCTGGGAGAGCATTAAAGAAATTAATTGCAATTTTCTGAATATGAGATTTAAAGCTTCTGATTTTTAAGGCACTCCGTATATCGTCATTACGCATATATATTTTGTGGCTCTGTTAATCATACGTAGGTAAGAATTTTGTACAGTATCTAGAATTTTAATATTGGTTTTAGCAGCATATCCCCAGACTGGACAAGCATAAGCGATAAACAATTTTACTTCTTTGCCTGCATTCCTTATATATTCCCGTCTTAACATCTCGTCATTGTGACGCTTTATCGATTTCGTCTAGTGGCTTCCTTCAATTTGCATACGATTCTTGAAGTCCTTTTACGGGTGATATATTTTTATTTTAAAGTTTGATTTTCACGTGACTCTGAATCATCCTTAATTATGGATATGAGTGCATATGCGATTGAGATATTAACCTAATTGTCCGCATATCTTTCCTTTTGTGTGGTAATCATGAAATTCGAATTTAAGTGCAGGGTTCTGTGATTGCTGCTTTGTACTTTATTTTCGATAGACTGAAAAATTCCTTAAGTTGCATATAGTTATGAGAAAATGTACATTCGGTTAATTTAAGAAATATGTACAGAATATTTAAACAAAAATCTCCAAATGCTGCGAAATGCATGAATGTTTCGCTATTTGCTGAAACTCTTTCCCGTAATGAGCTGCACACTGGCAATTGAGGCCTTTCAGCCACGAAGAGCTCATAAATATGAGAACCATTTCATGGTGGCGCCCTCTAGTGGTGACCCTCTCAATCAAATTTCGACCCAAAAACTAATCACTTAATGGATCAAAAATTAAATCAAATTGTTTCTTCAAGTGCTAAAGCGATTTTGAATTAATTCATCACCAGAAGATTCATGCTTTGAATTACGACGAGTGGCAGTGAAATATGTATGTGCATTTTGAAAACATCTCCATGAACACAATAAGAAATTAAATTCTTTTTAAATGTTTCTACATGTAATTTTTTTATTTTGTTTGGAAGCACTTTTTAATAAATTTTGCAAATTGACGTATTCTATAAATGATTTTTTTTCCACCGCGCATAAGAATCTTTTCTGTAGTATGTCGACAAAGTTGTTTGTTACATACAAGTATTTATGAAATTTTTCACTATTTTTTGTGCGGTTTCTTTTCATGCATTCCTTTTTTACAGCACAAAAATGTTTTTTTTTTTTTTACAAAAATTTCAAATTATAAATAACGTATTTATTCAAACCTAAGTCGCACCCCAAATTCTCCATTTTTCTTTGAAAAATAAAAAATGATGTTAAGTGGTTTATCGATGTCCAAATTTACAAAATTAGAATAATTTTAAGATGAGAACTAAGAGCAAGTGAATAATTAGTTATTTTACCAGCATTAAAACCAGTCAAATTCTTTCATGAACTCGTTGCTCTAATTACCCAATCCAAAGTTTTTTCCCCTTCAATTCTAAGTCTCACTTAAATTTCAGTAGCTTTAACATTAAAAAAAAGTACGACTTAGATAAGAGTAAATAGTACTTTTCTTCCCAAGTAGTCATTTTTCTTTCTCAATCGGAAAAAGTCCCCAAACTGTAGCAATGTTTTTTGCAATTACGTCGAAATAACAAGTTCCTGAAAAAATTTAAAGGAACTGAAAACAATATTCAATAAATTCTTACCTGTACGAAATTTATTTACATTTTCCTCCCCATAGTCGTGCTAGGAAATAACTCGCTCCCATGACAAGAATGTAAATTGTGCAATTTTATTAATGTTTTTAAGTACTTATGAATTGATCTAATGGCTAATTCCTTCAAATCAAAAGACGTTGCGAAATACGATATGCAGTCAATAGCGGAAATTGTTACAAAGCATGTTCAAATAATGACGAATTGGCGATGTTTTTGATTTGGTGAGGATGACTGTCGTTATAATATAAAAATAAGTACCATTTTTCTTTTTTATTTCACAAATATTCAAATAATAGCCAAGAAAAACCAAATTTTCGGTACTTAAGTATTATACTGTGAAACAATTTCAATAACCCGTTCAGGATCATGACCACATGTATGTGATCACGCGTTTCTTCCTCCAGGGCCCATAGTATCATACACTCTAGAGCCAAAATATTATGAACACCCCTACATTTTGCAAGGAACTCGCCTGGATGACGTGGAAGGCATGTGATCAGGTGGAAGTGGTATTTAAATGTTGCTGGAGAGTCTGAAGAATCATTCTTTCACTTAGAATGGGAAAGGCTGCGGATCTCTCATAGAGGGCAGATTGTAATGGCTCGAAGGCTCGGAACAAGTATTTCCGAAACTGCACGACTCGTGGGCTGTTCGCGATCTACAGTTGTTAGTACTTATGCAAAGTGGATGAATGACGGTGAAACCATCAGTAGACGACATGGTGCTGGACGTCCACATGCTATCAAAGAAAAAGGACGTCGGAGACTGTCACGCATGGTGAAGCAAAACCGGAGCCAGTGGCTCAGCTGATAGCCCAATACAATGCAGGGCCAAGTAGAATAGTATCGGAACACACTGTTCAGCGGACACTGTTGGATATGGGGCTACGCAGCAAACATCCCACTCGTGTGCCTTTGCTGACCAAGCGTCATCGCCAACTGCACCTGCACTGGGCCCGGGAACGTCACGATTGGTCCATGAATCAATGGGAGAGAGTTGCCTGGTCAGATGAATACGGTTTATCATTCATCACGCCGATGGCCGTGCCAGGTTATGCCGTCTTCCAGGCGAACAATTGCTCCCTCAATATACAGTAGGTCATACACAGGCCAGTGGTGGTGGTATTATACTTTGGGGGATGTTCTCTTGGGCATCTCTGGGACCCGTGGTTGTGGTAGAACAGACCATGAATGATACATGGTATCTGAACATCATTGCAGACCAGTTGCACCCTTACATGGCCTCTGTTTTTCCAGCTGGAAATTGAATGTTCCAACAGGACAACGCCCCGTGTCACAAGGCTAAAATTGTGTTGGAGTTGTTCCAGGAACATGATGCAGGATTCCAATTAATGTCCTGGATTCCTAACTCCCCGGATCTCAATCCGATAGAACACATTTGGGATGTCATGGGACGGCAGCTCAGAGTTCAAAGACCACCAATTCGCAAAATCTTGGTTTTGCGTGCCCGTTGCTTAAACACTTGGTACAATCTGTCTTCGGCCATCTACCAAGGACTTGTGGCATTCATGCCACAAGGCGGGTTGAAGCTGTGTTGCGCGCCAAAGGTGGACCAACTCGTTATTGACAGGTGGTCATAATTTTTTGGCTCTTGAGTGCATGTGATTGCGCTTTCTCTGCTCTGAGGCCCATAATCATACCAGTGTGATCCAAATTTGGGACGTTTTTATATTAATTTTTGCAAAGTACTAGACGGCGGTTAAAGTCTATTTTTTTTAATAATGTTTCACAACACTTTGAACTTCAATATGTCCTCTTGGCTCCATGTTTTTAAAATTATATCCGGGATATTTAACAATTGCATATGGTTGAGTTTTTCGAGTGAATCGGGCATTTAAAAGGTTCGTGATCCATTGCGCTCTGGATTTATATTTAGACTAAGTTGGAAAAAAACATTTGTTTATTGGGCATCAGACATTCAAAATAATAGTTTCAGTATTTATTTTATTTATAGTTGGTATTAACAATAATTTTAATGCTCAAAAACATTTAAAAAGCAGATCTTCACAGTACATAATGACTCATTTTTAACGATAAAGAATCGTTTGTTCTTACTGACTCATTCTTAATTCAGTAAGAACAAACTATTCTTTTTCATAGTCATTGCCACCAGAGTTGCCATAAGCACAAGAATATAATATATAATACTTGTGTGATAAGATAACTACACGTAAAAGAAATGAAAATAAAAATAAACGGCAACCATTAATATGTATTGCCCATTCTCGGGTGAGTGAGTGAGTGATTGTAGGGTTTAATGGCGCAAGAGCCAATTTCGGCTAAACTGCATCACACGTTTGCCCATTCTCGGAATCGCAACGAGCAACGCATATTTCGCCTATATCAGAAACATTAAAACCAATGCTTCTAGTGAATTTAGTATGTATGTCCATATGTAAAATAACGAAGTGTGACGTATCTTGAGTATTGTGATACATAGCTACGCCTGCTGCTGGAACTTTTCGGGGCTTTTATAACTTATAACAAAGTTGAAATTCGAAATATCAAGTGGTTCTTCGTTTTTCATAGGAATTTGTGACAAAAGCATAACATTTGACTTTTTTTACGATAGTATCATTTTTTAGGCTAGGTGCATGTGCATGCAAACTTTGACAGTTGAATGAAAATATCGATAATCCTTTCTTGTTGGAGATGAATTCTAGAAAAGTTTTGGTGACCGTTTGTAGTGTATTGTTTTGTAACCTTTTCAATTCTAACGTTAGATCCTCTAGATGACTTGTTGATCTTTTATGATGTTTATTTGCATCATAACCATATTTTAAACTTCAACACATTAATCTTGAATTATTATTAGATTTTATAAAATTTTTAATTTCAAAATCCACGATAAAAATATGATTGAACAACTAGAAGTCTGTTTTACCACGGTAGTAAGAAAACGTCTAAGTCACTGTGAAATGCTAATCCGGATTGCGTTATGCATTGTAGAGGTTAAATATTAGAAAATAAATATAAAATTTTCAAACGCCAAAATAAATACGAGTAATTAAAATAATTTTCTGTTATTTTTTTCTTAAAAATATTAGTATATTTAGTACTCACTGTTGTACTGCACAATGATTCTTCAATTAAACGATTCAAATAATAAAACAAAAACACTATTTCAACAATGCACAGTATATACACATTGAAGTTTTCACTAAATCCATTCAATTTCACTTATACGATATACACAGCACTATACGTCAGCTGTATAGCCACAGAAATACTGCTATAAGCATGCCGGCGACTCGAACGCACGAGATCTCACCCATCCAAAAAGTGTCCAAGGCGAACAGCAAACACTGCGTGTGCGTCAGTCAGAACATGTCGGTGACGCGATCCCATAAGATTTTCCCCTACCAAAAAGTCCTCAATTCCACTAAAGAAGTTTTCACTTAAAGAATGATATATTGGCAATTATTTAAAAGATTTATATCAGTTCAAGCCACAACAAGTTTATGCGAGAATAAATTTATCGTTTGGAACTTGCCAGATAGACGCAAAACGTACGAAATACTATTTCATTTTAATCATCATAGCGAAAAAGTGAAAGTACTTTTTATTTTATAAAATGAAAATATTTGCTTTTTTAAATATACGCAGAATTTTTGTATTGTATATTCAGGTATTATCAATGATAGCAAATTGTAAATCTTAATCGCATTATAGATTTTACATGAATTTTTAAATGAAATTAGGCTTAGTAGGGAAATTCGCCCGGTCCCGTAAGTGCGTATACTCTCGAAATGTGCCGATCCAAGGAAAATCTCCCTTCTCATTTCGTTGGTCCTGAATGAGTTAAGCCGAAAACGTCGCCAAATATTGTCGATTCCGCATATGCGCGAAAATATATTCTTCCATATACACCATCTATATTATAAACCGTGGACAGATAAATTAGCGAAGATCTAGAAAAACTATATACTGCATTAAAAAAATACAGGCTTTTAATATACGAGACCTTTTGTTTATTTCAATGTTTAAGTGGTAAAAGCGCAATAATTATCTTCAAAATCGCGACAGGTGCGTTTGTGTATTGGACTGTTTGGTAAGTAACTTTGGTTGCTTGCAGAGGATTTAATTGAATTTTTTTCCTACACCCAACTTCACACTTAAGCCGTAGTGTCATATTTAGAGAGCTGATATAGCAAGGCCTACCTGTGAAAAAGTCCAGATGATTCTAAGCAGAAGTTCTTGCTTGGTGCCTTTGCAAATATGGAGAGTGAAAAAGAATTTTCAGCATGTTTCACTTTACCATTGAAATGGTAAAAAGGCTGTTCAAACAAGAAAAATATTAATTGATGTGTATGGAGATGTATTGACAATTGGATCAAGAAATTTTGTTGCTGAAGATATACCAGGTTCTGTAAGGTAAAATTTATCCGATTCAACTGTTCATGACCACTTGAAAGGCCTAGGTTTAACACCAAAGCTAGATGTACGGGTTCCTCCTGTTCTCACGGAAAGAAATTTGTCTCGCAGTGTTGATGCATGATTTGTTTTTCAAATGTCAAGAAAATATTTTTTGAATCGCATCATTGGGGACGCGAGAAAAGGGTTGTCTGTAACAATATCAATCGCAAGAGATCATAGATTAAAAAAAGATGAAAAGTGGCTCAAAGTCAATATTCGTCAAAATAATTTGATTCTATTTGTTTGGTGGAACTTCAAAAGGAGCAGCATTTTAGTTTTTACCGGACAACTGAACGGTACTACGTCATCAGACGGACAAACTGGATGATTTACTGAAACAAAAAAAGGCTAGAATTGATCAACAGAAAAGGTGTAATGTTCATCCAAGATAATGCGAGACCTCATAAGTTTGATAAATCGTCAAAAGCTTTTACAGCTTAAAGGGATCTATTGCATCTTCCGATTATTATTTATTCCACGGTCTGTACAAAATTTTTACACCGTAAACCTTAAATGAGGTAAAAAAATTACATGGATCAGTTTGTCAACAAAAACAAAAGATTTGAGCGAGGAATCATGCTATTGCCAGAAAGATAAATTGGATATTGTTCATTTTGGTCCAATACCTTTTAATAAGATATTTATTCACTATATGAAAATTGTCCTTGGATTTTCAACAAAAAACCAAAAAGTTTTAACAACCCAATAGATGCCACCACAAAAATTAGTATAGGTATGAATATATATTCAATTATTAGCCCCGCTTCGTTATCCAATTTCGTAAAACCTTTAATTATATTCCGAGTACCTTTCGAAAAATATGGTATATTTTTCGAAAACATTCTGTATTCTTTCCCACATAAAATGTATCTTAAATTTTTATCTTTTTCGCATCAAAATTAAAAAATATTACTAATTACAAACAGCGTTATTTTTAAGCAAACGTCGAAACTGTACAATCTATAAAAATTAAGCATGTGCTAACAAAATTATTGCCTCCGACATGCGCGGGAATTCTTTTCGACTACTGACTGTAGATTGTGGCATTTGGCCATGCTTGGCGGTTTAACAAAATTTGTCGACGTATACCGTCGATAAATTCTGTCTTCAGTACTGAGTCTCCAATATTGCATCCGAGTTGAGTGAGTACCACTCTTAACTTATTGAAATGCTAAACTTTTTCTTGCGAGTTTAGTTTCAATTCCTTAGGCGTACAAGAAAAAATTGTAGAACAAGCGCGAGTTTTCATTCACAATTACGAGATTTAAAAGTTTTACACGTAATTAGCCTTGAATCCACTCCTTTAAGGAAGATGTTCAAGAATATAAAAGAATATTGGATATATTTAAAAAAACACAGATAAACATTCTAACAATTTTTTATTCAGTCTTATAGTAAAATCCAAAAATTTCAGGATTTGATCAGACAGTTAAAAAATTTTGTATAAAAACATCTGGGTCTTTGTATATACTGCGCCAACCTCCATATTGTAGAAAAAAATACTCGGCAAAGGCCTTAAAGTCGTCAACACTTTTTAAAAAGGAGTTCTACCTTTGCATAAATTTTATCCATTTTCAAACGGTTTTTGTATGGAATGGGACAGTGTGCCAAAATATTTTGAACGAGTTGTGCATAATCAACGTCTTCCCAATTCTTTTCTATTCGTTCCTCTAAAATAAATTTCAATATATTGCGAAGATTATATTGAGAAATTAAACTCCATAATTGGTCTAATAACTCCACAAATATGTATTGTAAGGGCCAGGATAAAAATAATTCCATTATTTTGAGACGGTTTGACGCATGGATGTGGCCGAGTAAGTTTTTAACTTCATTGATTGTAAGTTCAGCAAAGCACAAATACAAGTCGAAATGATGGATCTCCCTTTCTGTTACGCCGTACGACAGACACAGATATCTGGCTTGTGGTCCTAACGTCTTAAAATAACACCTTAATCCTAGGTAATTTTCATTATATTTCTCGGTTTTTGTGGAATTATCATGGTGTGCTTGTATGGAGTCCAGAATAAAATCAGTCTGGAATTCATCTACCCAAAACCACATGCTTTTATCTGAACCGTAATCATTCGCAAGAACCATTTGATCAAATATGGATGAATTACTCCACAGTGTACACGCATGGTCTCCGAAGTAGTATTTGCAAGCCAGGACAAAGCGCTCTTTAATATGAATACTTTCTTTTCGAACCAGCATTTGTGCGGTCTGGAATCTGTCTATGATTCCGTAAGAATACCAACAAATGTCAGATAAATCAATTTCATTCTCGTCCAGTATCTGATCGTGGCTGTATAACCATCTCTTAATTTCCCAAGCCAGAGATCGAATTATTCCGGAGATTTCTTTTTGTATACAAGAAGGAACACCCTGTCTAGGCAGGAGGCCTTTTATTTTAGAAACTAGTTTCGAGTAATATTTGTCCGATACGTCTCCATTTAACGTCAAAAAGTTAGTTTTAATAGCATGTTGGTCAAAAGTATGCAAGAGACCAAGTGCAATCCTTACCAAAGCTATGTGTTTTAATGGTGGTCTGTATCTGATATTCATGGTAACAAGAATTTACTTTTCTGACAACTATTTTAGGCCTTTGTGTAGAACCAGATTACTTATGAAGTAGTTTTCCTTAATAGCTCCTGCAGATTCTTTGCTTCTAAAAGGCTGGAAGAAATTAAAAAATACATTAAAATCTTATGGCTAATTTTTCTCATTACATATTTAAAATAGTATGAATGAGAATTCAGATATCACAAGCAAGGCACGATCCAATTTGGTTTAGATGAAACTTGCAATATGTGTGGTTTTTAACATTTTGAAGATAGATTTTTTTATATTCTTACATTTTCAAACGCTACAGTATATTAATTTAACTGCCAGTGGCGTATGTATTTGTCTCACTCAGCGGAAAAGCGGGCTCACGTCCCCAAATCACTTATGTTCATTAAAGGAATAACGTTTTAATGGATAAATGTTTAAAAGCCTGAAAAATATCTAATGGTCTCTTTTCTGAAGGAGAGATATCCTGGAAGCTTCTGTTCAAAGTAAAAACTCCACGTGTTAATTTAAAACGTACGAACAGCAGTAATTTTTTCAATTCCTACTATTAGTTCACTCTATATTTATCTTGTTCAAATTCTCAATCGTTAATAAAATTCATTTTAAAGCAAATAACTGAGCTGAAATTTTATATACACGATTTTGGATGACAATACAGTAATTTAATTATAATTAATAAAAATTAATTGATTTAAACTAATTATTCAAAGAATTATAAATACAGCCACGTTGGCAACATTTTTGGCGACCTAGTGGTCATTTTGCGACTGGAGTCAAAACTTGAAAAGGTTTTATTCTCGCATTTTAAAGCGCTAATTTGAGCTGAAATTTTCTATATACTATTGTTTTGGGTAACAATATACTAATTTAATTATGATTAATTAAAATTATGGACTGAAATTATTTGAAGAATCTCAGGTACAGCCACGTTGGTTTCATTTTTAGCAATTTGGGTCAAAACTTTAAGAGATTTTTTGTTCTCGCTTTTCAAAGGTGAACAGTTGAGCTGAAATTTTCTTACAGGATTGTTTTGGATGACAATGCGATACTTTAATGATAAATAAAATTTAATTGGCACTTAATATTGTGATTCTGTCATTTGTATATATATATTTATACTAATTGTAACTATTTAATAAAAAGTAACTATAATATTTTTGTTGATCTAAGTAGGAATTGACTTAAGAACTTTTTTTTATATTACTTGTCTGAAGGATATCCTGTACGCTTCTGTTCAAAGTGTAAAAATTCCAACGGACATTATACAGTTTTGTTCCCAAATCTTATGAAAATTACATTTGTCGGCAATTATCATAAGATTAATATCCTCTTCAAAGAATCGATTTAAAATTTATTTAATCGATAAATATTGTATCTCCAGACAATGCTAATGGATCTAGAATCTGAAAAATTTTGAGACCGTACAGAACAAAGAAAATCTCTGTTCGAAATTTTGGTTCAAGCTATTTTTCTAGTGCAAATTGTATGCTGTAATTTGTATACTGTAAAACTATTGGTTACAATGAGGGAAAATATCAAATGTTATTAAATTTGAAGCCCTGGTGTCAAACGGATATTGCAACTACAAGCGTGCAGGAGAGAGAGAACTGGGATAATCCTTTTGAAGGTGCGATTCTAGTGTAGGAACTAATCATTTGACATCAGGCAAAAATAGGCTCTGAGCCTTGCAAAATGATTCTATCCTGACCAATCATGACTGTTGTTGATCAGATTGCATAAAAAGAAATCTAATGCCCTTAGAATTATTGAAATTACCGAATATTTGAAATTTTTCATTAGGCCTTGGTCTAAAGCAGGGGTCGGCAACCTATGGCACGCGTGCCACATGTGGCACTCTGCACCATTCTACAAATTTGTTAATTTTTGAGTGAATGAAAGTTGATAAATTGTTGTGGACCTTATTTGACAAACAACTGGAGAATTCTGAACATTTATGTTAGTACGAAAAAAATCTGAAAAATAACTCTAAAGATAAATTTACAAGTATTTTGTACATTCATTGCAGGAAAGATTTAATTGTTTGACTTTGCTTCCCGCTGTTCTACTACGCTTTGACGTATACAAGTAAATATCTATCCTCTTATGGTAAATATTTCGAGTCTGCTAAGAAATTGTTTAACAACTGAATGCTCAGAATTGTGCCTAAGAGAAAATCACTTATTATACCCCTGAGGATGCGATAATAAAGTAGCGCGGTAGGTTTGCAGTAAAATTTATTTGACTTTTGATTTAACTAATGAAGGGAAATGCTTATATTTTACTTTGTCTATTTCTTATTTTAATAAATAAGTTTACAAATACATGATATATGTGCTATTTTTATTTTTGTTAAAGAAATAGAAATAAACAGCCTGAAACATAGCTATGTAGAGAAGCGTCTTTAAGTGAAGTAAAATCAGTATGCAACAAAACTGTAAATCTAAATTATTTACCACCATTGAATGAGTTTTGTTGTGGGAATCTAATCGTTTCAAAAATGTCTGTGTGGCACGTAGAATCATGTTGGAAGATTGGTTTGGCATGCCACAGCTAAAAGGTTACCGACCCCTGGTCAAAAGTATTCTTTCTATCCTATATGGTACCCTAACAATAAGAACTGGATTAGAAAGAGTAAAGAAGCGAAATTTGAGGAAGCAGGCGAGGACAGAAGAATTATAACCATTTAAAAAAGATACATAAAGTGAAATAAGAACTGCACAGTAGAACCCGTTTTTGTGCGATCAAATTTCATGCTGTATATACACTGCTGGCCTCCGTAAATGCAACACCCTGAAGGAAGCAGGCAAATAACATGAAACTTACAACATGCATTAGTGGAGGCGAGATATGCAAATGATTAGAATTTCAGCGCATACACACATCACGCACGCCTGTGGCGCCACCTCAAAGCGCTATTTAAGGCTTGGATATTTGGACGATTTCACGTTCGGCAATTGTGTTTTTTCCAAAAAACGATCAGTTATGTCTCGTAGAAAACAGCGATCAGTTTTTGATCAAGTATCCGAGTTCGACAGAGGAAGGATAGTGGCCTACCGAGATTATGGATTATCTTTCAGGGAAATCGGTAGTCGTGTTGGACGAAACCAAACAACTGTAATGCGGATATGTGATCGTTGGGTGCAGGAGGGTACGATGGACAGACGGGGTCGATCGCATCCACCTCAGTGCACCACTTCACGTGAGGATAGGTAAATTGTGCGCATGGATCACGAACCATAGCAAAGCACATTGAGTGTGTAACGCATCATTCAGTGTCTGCTCGTACCATTCGACACCGTTTACAGCATAGTAGTCTGCCCGCAAGACGTCCATTGCTTGGTCTACCCTTGACGCAGAACCACAGACGTCTCCGCCACCAATGGTGCGATGAATGAAGGATGTGGGCGGTAGAATGGAATGAAGTCGTCTTTACTGACGAGTCACGCATCTGTCTGCAACAACACGATGGCCGGATTAGAGTCTGGAGACACCGTGGAGAGAGGATGCTGAACAGCTGCGTTATGCACCGCCACAGTGGTCCTGCCCCGGGTATTATGGTATGGGGAGGTATTGGATATCACTCTCGCACTCCTAGTACGCATTGCCGGTACTTTAAACAGCCAGCGCTACATCTCCGAGGTGTTGGAGCCAGTTGTTCTTACCTTCAGGTCTTGGCCACAGCCATATTTCAACAGCATAATGCGCGACCACAAGTAGCATACATTATCCAAAGGTTCTTCGTCAATCACCAGATTGAATTGCTTCCCTGGCCGGCTCGCTCTCCGGATCTTTTGCCGATAGAAAACATGTGGTCCAATGGTTGCTCAATGATTGACCCAGATTACACCCCCAGCTACCACACCAGACCAACTTTGGCAACGTGTGGAAGCTTCTTGGTCTGCTGTACCCCAAGAACACATCCAAAGTCTGTTTGAATCAATGCCGAGGCGTTTGGCAGCGGTGATCTCCAACAATGGTGGCTACTGATTCTGGCAGGAACCACACTTCACAAAAGTCTATAAATTTAATCATTTGATACTTGGTCAACATGTTATCTACAAAATAAATTTTGTTGTGCTATCTCTCTTCTTTCTTGGTGTTGCATTTACGGTGGCCAGCAGTGTATATTTCATCGGCGTTGGCACCATTGTTATGTTTCCTCTATATCAGAGGTTCCCAAACTTTGTCTCATAGACCCCTTTCCATGTTTTTAGATTTGGAGTAGACCCTTGATTATGTAATATTGAATTTTTGCGAATTTATTAACTTGAGTGTGTTTATGACAGCTGGTATAGAGCTACTATAAAAAATTTAAATTTCTAACCTTAGTGAAGTTTGGAAACTTAAACACGTGTTAATTTAAAATTTAAGTGATGCATAAAATAACAGATTAAAACACAAATGTTCATAATGATAGGGATGAATCTGGTATTTCAATAACAGATTTTCAACAATTGCCATCAATCTTGTCAGGTTTAACCCTAAATTTCCTCAATTACAAGTATCCAGCTGACAACTGCACTGAAACTCCTCTCTTGAAAAAGCAATTAAAAATTTTTTCCAATACTCTATAATTCGAGATAAATACCAGGTATGTCTCTATAAAGCCGAAATTGTTGACATCTGTTTCTAAACATTACTTAAAATCTCAGTTACTTCCTATTTCAATCTTTTGCTCTTGTAATGACATTTTTTTCATTGGGACCATAGGAATTTATTGCCTTCTGTGGTAAATGCATTCTCAAGCCTAGTTTCAAAATCTGAATAAAGGTTAAAACGTCATTTCCTTAGCAGATTGTCTATGACCAATTGAGAAACTAGGAAAATTCGCTGCGTCCAATATTATACTCCATTAGCTTAATTCTGGCAAGAAATGCTGAAGTGATGGTCATTGTTTTAATAAAACTTATGGTGTCGCATGACTGCAAATTAGCCTCATTAAATTTAGTAAATAAATGTGTTAAATAGGTAAAATCTAATTTCCATTTGGTTAAATTCTGTTTTAAAAATAAAATCACTATTTGGTTTAATGAGAACTGTCGTAGACACCCATTTATACCTCGTGGACCCCCAAATTATTTTATTGCTGTCATGGACCCCTTGCAGATCATCACAGACCCCTGGGGATCCATATTGACCACTCTGGGAATCACTGCTCTATATACTTCAAGACACTTTGCTCATTAATCTTCCGGCAAAGCACGTTCAATTGCTTCAGCTCTACGCGTCTGCAGCACGCGCTTGATTGTGAGCGAGACTTTCAATGACAGTGATATTAATAATTTCATAGATAATGAAGACGGACAAGAACCGGATTTTATTACTGCAGATAAAATTACGCAGGGATCCAGCTTTCCAACAAATCGGAAAAGCATTGAGGTGGCGCGCTTATCCGGTAGGACAGAACCAGGCACCTTTGGATCCGAAGCCGAGTAACTTATCCACTGCACCAAAATGATCACAATGGTGCGGAGGTAGTTACTGGCTTATATAGATGGTACCGCCACATACTCCCCCCACCAGCGAGTCGGTGGATAGGCGAACGAACGATGTATGTGTCAAATCGAGCGTGTTTGCTGCTGCGTTACTAGTTGTGACGGCTTGAGGGTTGCGGCATTCGTGCGACGGCTTGAAGATTGGCGGGTCTTCAGCTGCACTGGGCTCAAACTCACGATACACCGACCACGAGTCTTGTTACCTTGGACACTAGGCTACCGCGGCCCCTGCGCACTTTTGATTACGATGAGTAATGGGGATTATATATATGCACTTTGAAAACATTGCCATATATATTGATGTTTTATGATGATGAACATTGCGAGAAAATTGATGTTTTTAAGACGTTTACATGTAGAATTTATTTTGTTTTGAAGCACTTGCAGATTTCGTTAATAATTAGCGTATTTTCCAAGTGCGACATTTTATGCGGTTCCTCTCCACTACATACAAAATACTGTAGTATGTTTAGTTTGTTAGGTGCAAGTATTTATATTAAATATTTGAATATTTTTGTGCGGTTTCTTTTTATGCGCCCCCCCCCCATTTAATATACAAAAACAGGTTCTAGATTACTAATTTTTTTGAAGTGAAAACTTCTTTAGTTGGGCGTTGGGCACTTTTTGGTAGAGGAAATTCTTATGGGTTCGTGTCACCGACATGCTCTGACTGGCCCACGCGCAGTTTGCTGTTCGCCTTAAGACACATTTGGATGGGTGAAATCGCGTCACCGACATGCTTGTAGCAGTATTTCTGTAGCTATGCAGCTGACGTATAGTGCTGAGTATATCTTAAACGTGAAATTGAATGGATTTAGTGAAAGGTTCAATGTGTATATGCTGTGCATTGCTCGTTGCGATTTCGAGAATGGGCAATACATATTAATGTGGTTGCCGTTTATATTTCGCCTGGAAAATCTATGAGACAGATGCAACTATTTTTATTCGAAAATTTGAATATTTATACAAAAGGTTCTGAAATACTCGAAAAACGATTTGGTGAAAAATATGATAATGTACCGATGATTTTAAGTGGAGACTTCAATATTAACTTTGCACTTGATAAAAATCTACCACTAATTGAATTTATGAACGAAACACTTAATTTAAATATGTCCAGTGATCGAAAACTCAGTACTACAAAACATAAAACGACGATCGATGCGGTTTTTACGCGATACTTAGATAAATTTAAATCTAATATTTTCCTTTCTTATTTTAGTTACCATAAGCCTATTGTATCTTTTTTAGAACAAAATGAAATAATTGAAAGTACAAAAAGTCTAAGTATTGTTGAAATTAATGATGACAATGATGCAAACAATTAAAATAATGTTAAAAATCAAGTGCATTGAAATTTAAGTAAATACAAATACCATCCATAAATATGATTGATTGTATATTAATTATTTCAATTGAATTGAGTTGTATTTATATTTTGTCATGTTCTTTTACAGCCCGTAATATATTTAAATGAAAAAACCGTATAAACATTCATTTAATTGTTGCTCGGAGTGTCAATGGATGCGAAAACTAGATTGATTCAAACATTATAAAGTTTCAAATTTTAATACTAAAAGTTCTAAGTTATTGCTTCTATCGGCAGTCTCTATAACTGCCAATTTTTTTAAAGTAAAATGACTCTAAAAAGTTAAATACCAGGATAAAAATTATGAGGAATTTATATAAATGCCGAAAAAAAATGTTTAAAAAATACAAAGGATGCATAAATTTTTAAAAAATAAGAAAGTGGCGGAATGGAAAAAAGCGGCGAGTTTCTGTGGAATGTCAAAACCAAGAAATCATTAATTCTAGAACAGTCAAAATTTGCGATTTCTTTCTACTCTGTTCCAACTGGTATATTTATTATGGCCCAGGGAAATTTCGCACCGTACGATCCACATTAAAAATATACTGTTCACTTTTTACGATACAATTTTAGTGTCTAACACATTTATAACATTTTATAACAGCCGAAATCTGTTAAATTTTAACTAAGAAGATTAAAAAGGAAACTGCGAAACAATATAATTGACCAAAAAGAAGAATTTGCCACACCACTGGTTCGTGATAATCAAACGCGAAACACTAACTACTTTTAAAGAGTGACCCTGGCACTCAAATAATTTCCGAAGTATATCCATTTTATAAAGACCCCCTCCCCCTAAAGTAGAATATGAATACTGCACCAACAGAATCCAGTATAAAAACTTTTAATTAAATTAATGGGTTTAAATTAATAGAATTACCATCATAAACCGATGAAAAACAACGATAATATACATTAGAGTAGCGGTTTCTAAACTTTCGATAGCCATTGCCCTCCTTTATACATCAGCTCGATATCACTGATCCTAAAGATTCTGAACAGCAAGCCCTCACTGGATGAATGATTTAAAGATTCCTCAATCCTAAAAGTGCCCTTCAGAATATTTGCACGTGTATGTCAACTATTTTCTGAAAATATTACGTTGCAGTCGTGGCTATGTAGTAAAATCTTAAGAGAGTCCACACTCGTGGCGATGCATAAAAAAAATGCACCAAACCAGAACGAGATTGCGCCAAACGAAACCGGCAATGGCGGCAAGTGAATATAGCTGGAGAAAGTGGATGCTTAATGAAGATGTATGTAAACAAGACAGAAATTAAATCAAATATTTTGAAGACAAGAAACATAATCATTCATACATTTTCCAAACCCCATTTTCGTTATATGCAAAGTTTTTCATACTTAATTTATTATTGGAAAACCACAAATTCTTTGCACTTCTGCAAACATGTGTATTCAAACTTTATCGACATCTCCAAACAAATCCATCGAAAACACAACACTCTTTAGCTCGTATAATCCCATTCGCTATTTAGGACACTCATAATTCGAAGCAATAATTTTTTTTTTACCTTTCGAAATTTAACAAAGTAAAAATTCTAAGGTATACTCACTCATACACGCAGCCATACTTTCAGCCCGGTACCTAAAGACAGAGTGTCAAAATTCGAAATGCCCGCCAACAAAATGGCAAAATTTGAAAATTCCAGAAATTGTTAGGTTTACCACATCTAGTGTATCAAAGTAGGGTTATCAAGGTGGTGCAATGAGAAAGTCATAGAGGTGGTCTGGAAATGAGAAAGCAGATAGGCTTGCTAAAGCGAGATTTCTCATGTCCCAACTTTACTCTCCCTTGTCTCTGCGTAACATCAACAGAATCATTTACATTAAACTGCAAATTGATAGAGCCTCTCTGTATGGTGAAGCAGCTGCAGGTAAAAGGTGGAATATCTTGCTTAACAAAAGTGGTAGAGTTCCCAGTTCCCTGCCTTGATCTGTTGGAGTTGCGTGCTTTTGTCTACTTACTGGACATGACTACTTGCAAAGGCATTTACATCGCATTGGAGTAAAGGATTCTGCTTGTTGCCCTCTGTGCAATCAGGGTGAAATGGACGGTGACCACCTCAGACACTGCCCTATTGTTTTAAAGTCTTTTGTAGACAACTCTACGGAGACAAATTAATTCTTTTTATGCTACGTCATCATTTTATTGGACTGCTCGTCGACTAATGGCAGAGATGCCGAAGACGGGCGTAGGATAAATAAATAAAAAGCAATTTGAGAACAGCTTCATTAAAAAAGGAAAACCACGTGGTAAAAAAATAAAGGGGATCATATTATCAAGTTATCGCTCAGCTTGATGAAAATGTAACCGAATTTGACTCGTAGCGTACAGTATCAAATTAATACTTAAAATTCATCAAAGTTATTAATGACTCGGATACAATTTAAAATTCCATTTACTTCACGATATTTTTTTCTGTCAGATGAGAACATTCTACTAGTTCACAAACGCATTATTATTAAATGAATGATTCAGGAAAAAAGACAACTTACATCCTTTGTTTAACTCTGTTAAAATTCTAATTGCAGAAGGCTGTGAAGATAGAACAAAATGTTGGGCAGGAATTAGTAAGTTTCTTAATTGCGTTTTTCCTGCTGCCTTGTCTTCTTTTTAATTCGAAGGCCTTTATCTCACACAGCAACTGTACTATACAGTTTTTAGGAATATACATTTTTCCCTTTTAAATTCGCAAATAAAATGTGTTTTAGGTAACTCATTTCACTTCATTTGAAATTTCTTGCAAGATTGTTGTACATGTTTAAAACTATTCCTGTAAAATATTTTTTTTAAAAAAAAACAAGTTAAAAAAAATTTTTTTTGCATTTAAAACAAATAATTTCATAATATTCAATCAGAATTAAAACCTTATATGTGAAACGAAAAATGTGCCAATCGTTAGATTTTTTCACGATAAAACACCATAGATGCACAAATTAGGTTTGCGATTAATTTTCCTTAGTCTTTAGGGAAAATTGATCATTTTTTCATTTGTTTGGTTTAAATTACATGGCCGCGGTAGCCTAGTGGTCGAGGTATTGGATCGCGACTGGCATGTCATGAGTTCGAGCCCAGTACCACAAAAGACCCGCCGTGTACGACAGCGATGCATGTTAAATCTGTCTAGAGGTCGAACGTTTTCCCTTTGGTGTAGTGTGGTAGTTAGGAGAGGGGTGCCAGCTCAGGTGGCGTCCTCGTCACTTAACCATGGTTCAAAATTACGAGGTCCTCGTGTAGCTGAACAATGCGACTTTAATATTCACTCATTCATTTGGTTTTAATTCCCTTTCTTCTGAGTGAATTAGTATATAAAAATGCCACAGAGAAATAAGAGGGCAAATGTGACAACAAACCTCTTTATTTTAAGCCATACTCAAGAGACGAGAGTGAAACTTGAGTTGGATTCCCTCTCCAAACTACCACACAATGCCAAAGGGAGGATTTGAGCCACAACATATTTAACGTGCGTTAGCACTCTACACGGCAGGATTTCAGTGGCATTAGGGCTCAAAACCATGACACCACGAGCTCATGAGAATGACCACTAGGCTACCGCGGCTACGTGAGGATTTTGAGTCTCAACAAGTTTAACGTGCATCAATCCTTCTACACAAAAGGTGTTCGGTGTAAGCAGAAGAGTGAGCGAGTGAATATTAACATCTCAATGTTCATATACTCGAGGACTTTTGGCGACAAACCTCGTAATTTTGAACCATGGTCAAATGACGAACGAGGACGACGCTTAAGCTGTCACCCTTTCTCATTTCCCACACCACAATAAGGGGAGAATGTTTGAACTTCGACAGATTTAACATGCGGCGCCCCCCTACAAGGCGGGTGTTCAGCTCTACAAGGCTTGAATTCATGACACACCGGCCATGAGTCCGTTACCTAGATAACCAGGCTACCGCGGCCACAACAGCAGGATTTCGAACAGAAAATTAGATTTTCATTGAACTTTGAAGCATTATGAGTGTGAGTGAGTGAATATTAATCTCGCACTGTTCAGTTACAAGGAGGGCTTTTGGCGATGATCCTCGTAATTTTGAACCATGATCAAGTAACGAAGGCGACACCTGAGCTTGCACCACCTCTCCTAACTACCAAACCACACCAATGGGAGAACGTTTGAGCTCTCTACAGATTAAACGTGCATCGCTCCCCTACATGGCGGGTTTTCAGTGGTTCTAGGCTCGAACTCATGACACGCCCGCCACGAAGCCGTTACCTTGACCCTCTGGGCTACCGCGTCCTCTTGAAGCATTATGAGGGCTACTGGGGGCGGACCTCATAATTTTGATTTATGGTCAAGTGATGAGGATGGCACCTAGGTTGGAGCCCCCCTCTCTGAACTTCCACTTAACGCTAATGCGAGGACTTTAAACCAAAACATTTTTAATATGCATCATCCTTTCTACACGATGGGTCCGATACTGGACAACACCTGCCACGAATTCACCACTATGCCCACTTTGCTATTGCAAACACGGAGAGGAAGGCGAGATGGGCCCCTCTTCGATTTACTATGAAGAAGAAGGCGAGATGTGCGAGGTTTATTATAGGTCACTGTTTTGTTTTTACAAAACAGTGACCTATAGTAAATGCTTGTACTTGGTGTCATTTCGTCAGAGACCTGGTAGCAATACATTTGGCAACTTATTTTGGCACCCGGATAAGCAAACGGTATATATATATATATATATATAAACATTTCAAAAAGAGTTGTTAGCAATGTTGTATTATTAAAACTTCAAAATGGGAAGCAGTGCCAGTTTATCCATTGGATGCTTGGAGCGGATGTCCATGGACCTGGGGACCGGATAAGCTGCACTTAACCAGATATTCTGGTTATGAATCTCGATCCTCCTGTGCCAAGAGGGCTATAGATCTTCTGCCTCCAGGGCCCGAAATGAAGTTAAAACTGCACTAATGGGAAACTTTTCGCCAATATTATTGGAATTATCTGAACTACGGGGGGGGGGCTGCAAAAATGATTCATTCATTTTTAAAAGGCTGCATTTTCAAGTGTTATACGTGTACACATGAAAAATGCATGGAATGAACCACAAACTCATCAAGTTTAAATACAGGTTGGTGCCGGATTTAACCTCCAAATTCAAAAGGGTTATAGTAGGCAGCACGGGGATGACAAATCACTACAGAACATGGGCTCGCTAACCACGTTAGTTGGAGTACTTTGCAAAAACAGTCTTGAAGTGTGTGAGGTCGAGTGGTATAAAAAGATGCAATAACAGGAAATAAATACATTTATTAGACGTAAGGCCTTTTTGGAATAGGAGAAATGCCTCGCAGATCGACGCCAGAATTACAGAAAAGTGATTGTCACAGGAATTGTTCGAAGCTGCGTCTTATCACAGCCAACGTCGATATACGAAGGATTGTCAGACACGTTCAAACAAAACCGTTGTGCTAGTGATTTCAATAGAAAATAATCCGCGCCATGAGATCCTTCACTGTTGCCACCGGCATCTCATACGCTAGCGACTTGATGGCCTCAGAAGAAATCCAAAGTATAGATATCCAGGAAGCGTGGAGGGCAAGCATTATAAGCTTGCTGCCCATCCAATACACCTCCCGAGATATGTAGCAAGGCGGTGGTTATATACCGAAATCGAAAAATGTGCTGGTGCCTCACTATGCATGAACCACAAGTTCTGGTGCGCATTGACCAGGAATTCCTTGCAAGAACTCCGGAAGAAGTGGGGAATTTGCATACCTGCAGGTTTTTTCAGCCCTACCATGCACTCAAATCCCTACATCACTCAGAATACCTTTCCTAACTCTTCTCCATTTATTTGCTATCAGTCCATTGTTTTAAGTTGTTATGAGGATTCTCCTGACATAAGTGCGGCTTCTGCCAATAATTTCAGCTATTTTGCGATGAAATTTTCTTTCTTTTTAACACCCTTTTATAAACTTCACTTGTATGTAACGGAATCTCTGAATTCCATTTTTACCCACTTTATATAAGGTCAGTTTAATTCGAAATTTTGCTCACTTGTTCAGGATCGATGTCAGTACAATAATTTAATAATTTTGTTCCATTGTCTTGATCATGATCACCAGGATTAACGATTTCCCATTTTCAAACCTCATCCCGCACCTGGCGACTCATTTCAGATCCCATTTCCAGATTTGGCGACTAAAAGTTTAAGTTGTTACTTAGTTCGATTAAATATAAAAGGGTGTTTTTTAGCTTTTTAAAACTATGATTAATTTTAAATAATCCTAATACGCGAGTTTCCATACAACCATTCTGGTGCCTCTTCAAAGAGCGTTCGGTATCCGACTGCGTATGGAGCCGTGATTTTGCAAAATCGTACTAACGAATATATTTTTTTTGATATTTAGAATCACTCTTAAATTAGAATATACGTATAAAATTGATTTCTGAATATTATTGAAATTAATTAAATGCGATATTTTGGCAAAAAATGAGCATTGAATTACCAATTTTCGAAACATTCTCCTTTTATGAAAAATGCTTTTTTATAATATTTTGTCTATATGTAGCTAAAACTTCTCCAGAGAGCCTTAACTAGGATTTTTAAAAAATTCACATTATATATGAAATATAATCCTGGCCGTTGAAAGGGATTCCTTAATAATACTATTTAAGGTGATTGATGTTCTATTTTTGAGGGCATTGATGAGGCAGTCCTTGGAAATAGTAAATACAATTTATTGAACAGTAACATAAAGCGTTCCACATAACAAGAAGCAGACCAGAGGACACAACACATAAACCAAAAGGAGTGGATCGAGACAGCGCTATATGCACCCAGATAGTTTTTTAATACAATGCTAGCGTCATCTGTTATGTAATATGGAAACTAAAATAATTGAATAGCCCTATACTATTTTTGTATTGCTGTATTAGTCGAATGATTTTTGCTGAAGTTCTTATTGCATTTTATTTACATTTTGGATAATTTTTACTTTTTATTTCTTGTAATTCTTTGCTTTATTTTATTAATTGTTTTATTATATTTCTTGTTATTTTGATTAGTTAATTTGTTTTTTTAATTTTCAGTAATCAACTTTTTTATACTTATTGTTTACTTAAATGAAGACTGAAATGAATGTACATAACAGAGACTTAATCTGCTCATTTTGCGTAAAACTTATAATGCCCGTAATTTTTTAATATGTTATTTTCCAATGTATTTCTACATAAAAATACTAAAATTTAATTAAACATGAATAAAAATAATTTTTTTTTAAAATTCGACATATAATTTTACAAAATATTGATAGCATTTGTTACGACAAGATTACTCTCTCTCAGCTTAATCATTTAACTATTGGCATAAATAGGCAATTAAAAAAAGATATCCTGGTGATTATATTTGATTTCAATATATTATAATGTGTGTTGAAAAAATAATTAAAATGTTATATTAATATAATATTAATAATAGATATTATATTATATTGAGAAAGTTATTCGTAGAAGTTACTTTTAGAAAACGGCTTGATAAGTTGACATATTACTGAATTCTTTTGGAAAAAAAAAAAATAGAATTAAAATCTAGTTAAATTAATTTACATGTCATATAAAAATGCTTTAATGCTATTTATGCTTTAATTTTTCTTCACGCAAAGCAAAAGTGAAGATATTTTAATGAAAGTTACAAAATCCAGGTTAATTCAAGTCGAGAAAGAGCCACATAGATTATCAAAAACTTGGGAATAGTGTTTCTGAACGGCGACCATGTATGGAGACTTCGGTTCTGAAAGAAAAGCCCCTCCCGTGCATTGTGGGACCGAAGAAAGAAAAAAACGCAGAACCCCTCCCCCGCTCTCTGGACAGATGCCGAGGGAAAGGTTAAGAGTGAAACCAGAACCCAGAACTGGAGGTCCTTGACCCAGCGTAAGGGGGAATCAGGTGAGGTGATTTTGGGGTTTATTGGCGGCAAGAGCCGATTTCGGCTATACTGCGCCAAACATTTGTTTTAATATCTGTGGTCTAGACGAGAAGAGAGAAAGAATGAATTGAATGACAAGAAAGAGGGTCGAATATAGAGAAGGATCACTAGGGTACCCCGGGTTTGTGAAGCCCGTGTTTACCAAAGACAGTAAACCCCTTGGAAAAAGGAAAAGATCACTAGGGCACCTCGGGATTAAGTGGGGAATGCTTTTGGGGACTGAAGGAGAAACTGAAATTCCCCACCCCCTTCAACACCAGTTAAAACACGAATGGAGAACTGGACACTTGTCACCCCAAACGAACACTTTTGATGTAGGACATTGCTCAGGAGGTAAGATAATTAATCGTTATCCGTTGGACATTAATAATTTATATTACGTACCCTTATTATTAATTTTTGCGTGCGTTGTTTATGCATATATGTTAACCTTAATATTCATTTAAAGGTGAAATTTTCATAGTTTGCTAGGAAACCGTCTATTATTGAATTTATTTAAGTATTGTTTAACTGTGTATTCTTAGAATTAATTCAATAATGGTATTTGTGAAGCTTGATATTCGTAGTGAAATAATGTTAGTTTGCTTATTTACCATCTAAATATAGAGAGGAAAAGTTAAGATGGCATTTTGTTTGTATCATAAATATTAATACATTGCTAAACTATTAGTTACTTAGATTTTTTTGAATTTTCCTATGTGTGTTTCTTTGATGTAAACTGTATTTTCTATTATTAATTATTTTTTGGATAATTCTTGGTAATACTTTTATGTGAATGTGCTGATTTTGTATTTTCTTATATATTTCTAGTATAGTGTTTTATGGTAATCCATATTTATATTTGCAATAATTGTACTGTTGTGTATGTAGTAGTGTAGTTTTAGGGAGAGGTCCGCCAAAGTAGTCAGTTTTTTTTTGTTTCAGATTTATGCTTAATTTGTAATTAACCATAATCTTGGCGGCGACGTGTAGTGTCTGGCTACTATTGACGGAAGATTATGGAATGTTGGCGCTATTTAGTGCGTCTTAGGCGGTGGGTTACTGTTTTTAGGGAGAAGGTGATTGACCCTCGAACGGGACGGTCAGGGAAGAGAGAGTCCCTCGTTTTCTATAGGAGCGCGGTGAATTGCGCTTGTGTTTTTGCTATATCGAGAGAAGGAGGGAGTTCCGTTGGTTTTGAGACTGAACTTTTTGTGGATTGCGCGGAGAATTGCGCTTGTGTTTTGTGGTATTAAGAGAGAGAATTCTGTTCTGGTGACACGACGTGCTGTGTCGAAAAGTAAAAATAATAAAGACATTACAAGGACAGTTTCCTACTATTAACCGCATATCGTGGCAGTTGGCAACCTCTTCTCATTTGATGAAATTGGTCGACGATATAATATGCAAGTACCACTTTGGGCCACCCATCCGGTATAGTGGTTAGCGATGCTGATAACTGTACCCTAGGGCCTGAGTTCGAATCCCGGAGAAGACGTGGATGCTTATAAATGTATAGTGCCTTCGCGGCATGGGGTTCTCTGAATACCTGTCGAGCTGCTAGTCCTCTCGTGAGGTTGGTGGAATGGAAAGAGAAGTAGGAGGCCCCTGACCACTCCCAGGGTGTTCTCTCAAGTAGAGGTGGAAAACGAGCCAAAACCATATTGTCACCTGGAAGATGTTCAAGGCTACGGTTAACGACAGGCGTACAATGTAGCCTTTTGCCATGATGAATTTCGTAGGCACATGCCGATAAGGTGGCGTTAGTACAGTGCTTCTTAAACTTTCACTACTTTCAACTCAATATTCAATGACAATTTTCATCATTCCCCCCCCCCTCTATTGAATTCACTATACTGTACTCTGACGTCAAAGCTACAATACGACTTTAACCTCTTAAGTGCCCACTTCTTATATAAATTTCTCGTTCATCAAAAGCGTTAATTGTCTCGGACGTATATATATGTCTTTCCGATCTTTTCTGTGCACTGCTATCCATAAAGTTGTTTCGAAGCTTTTGGAGTGCAATAAAAGAACCTTGACTTTGCAAAGGTCAGTTAAGGAATAAAGAAAGAGATAAAAATGTCTTATGTATATATTGTTATATATAACAAACCCATGGGGTCACTGGTAGTTTTATTAAACTTGTTCTTAACTTAGTATTGTTAAATTAATTATAAAGTACATTGTGCAACACTAATACATTTATAAGTGTAAATGTGTATATTATTTATTATGTCAGAATGTACTGTGTGTTTGTTTACTTTCAATAAATTAATTTTTTAAAATATTTTGTTTAAGACTTTTTAATATGCTCGCGCACCCCTCTTGGAATTATCCCGCCCCCAGGGGGCACACCCCACATTTATAGAAACGCTGCATTAGTAGCATAACGACCCCTTTGGGGAAATTTAATTTCAAAAACACGCGTAACCATTTTAAATATGGTTTTAATAATTTTAGTTCTTTTCAATTCTCTAACTAAAAAAATAACGCATGCTAATATAAGAATTTTAAAATTATTTATTTTTTCTACAAAAATAAGAGTAGGTGCGATTAGGGATTTCAATATCGGACCAAAAGTTCAATGCTGGTATTTGGTTTCTTCGTTCTTAACACTGGGATACTAGTTTTAATACAGATAATAGAAATTTTAGAAAAACAACAGATACCCAGGTGTTTGTTTTATTTGCCAGTTCCATTAGAGAGTGTAAATTTTGGAAAAAGTGATTTGTTACTTATAAATTATAACAGTATGTAAAGAATCAAAAAAGTAAAGAAACAACTTATTGAAATCACAAAAAGTGTGAATATAGTAGAACGTCGATTATCCCAACGTTTATTATCCGGAGCGTTAAATATCCGAGTCAAAGGCTGGATACGTTTTCGAACAGTGCAATGCTCAACTTTTGTTTCCTGCAAGGCCAAAAGTGACGGGAAAACCCAAGGGAATGGATATTTGGGGAATTTCAACTGTGTGACTTGGTAAACATCTGCGCGGAATATTAGATTAGTTTGTTTCCAATTGAAAGGGTGTATACGTGCGCTTTTGTTGATGTAGGAACCTGAATGGCATGCGATGCAGAAGACTGGATTTCAAATGCTAAATGATGACGAGATTGTGACTTCCTTGCAAGAAGAATCGGACCCTGTCGACGACGAAACGGATGAAGACGAGGACAACAACAACGGAAGTAGCAAATGCTGACGCGTTTCTGCGTTAGAGACAGCAATGGAGTGGTACGAACAACAGAGTGCTGTCCTACTCAACTACTGCTCCTGAAGAGAACTTGCAGTGAAAAAACGAAGATATACAATGGTACAGCGAAAAATAAGCAATTATTTTCCACAATCAAGATAAAATTGCAACATTTTGAACCTTTTTTCTTTTCTTCAAGCACGTTTCCTGCATGTGATTATTTTCAATATTTGTATAGTGTCCAGTATCATATACTGCATTGATCGCATTCGGTTTTCGGTTATCCGAACAATCGCGTATCCGAACGGTGTCCGGTCCCAATTGATTCGGATAAACGATGTTCTACTGTATCACTATTGCAATTTTCTTTTTGAAATGTGAACTTAAAAACAATGCATCAATTGTACTGTCATTAAGCCTAAAATTTAAGTTTGTGTATAAATTACCAGCAGTTGAAAACACTCTTTCGGTATCAATGCTCGTTGGTGGTACTATTAGCAATGCATTATTTTCAGCTAGTATATATTTTTATAATAAGTCATTTTTTGTAAGGGACCGTTTAAAAGCTTAACAATTTTTTTAAACTTTATTAATTATAGAAAGCCATTCTTGATGAGTTAATATTTCGTCCTTATTAGCAGTATCTTCAACAATTGCATTGTTTTTCATTATCAGTATCAATATCGCCTTCTTCAATGTCAGAATCCGAAGTTTCTATATCCACAGTATGTGTATATTCTTCCGCTCTTTATTTTTTGGTACAATACATCTATTACTCCTAATTATATTCCATGAGCACAGCACAATTGCCGATTTACACCACAATCGATTTTCCAGTTTTTCATAACTGTTGCTCCATCAGTCTCTCGTTATGGATACAATTTCTTTCAGGGTTAACCCACGTTTCGCTAATTTAGATTTAGGACTTCCACACAGTTTTCGGCTGGCTTACTTCCCGAGACAAGTCCTATATTCCAAATTTTTTTTAATCCGAGTGTATATATTTAAATAGTGTTTATTTCTTACACTCTCCCATTCATCAAATGTAGATTAAATTTCTCACTATTTACTTTTAATTTTATTTGCTTGAGTTTCAAAGAATTGTGAACACTGTACTGTAGTTTATTACATTTTTTTATAGTTTTAATCGATGTTGGTAGATTTTTAAGAGCTCTGGTGGAAAGTGATTTTATTAATTATTAGAAGTCCAAAACACTCAAAATGGTAAACCATCTAATGCTGTCATTTTGCTTCTAATTTCATCCATCTCCCCCCCCCCCAATAATCTAAAATCCCTGATGGCTTGGGCTTAGAAGCCATGCTTAAATTGGCATCTTCAACGCAATATTAAATTCTTTCCTCTTCAACAAATTTATACCATGTTTCGTTTTTAAATGTGTATGGAGTCCGCTTGTACTTACTCCAATCACTTTAATAACTCTTGAGTATTTTTTTTATCATCTTTTGCCACCATATTCTTTTCCTCATAATGAAATCCAACCGAAGTATTATCAACTGATTTTATGTTCTTTAAAGTTATTTTTATTCGTTATTATGAGTTGTATATATTTACGAGTATATATAATGGATCTGAAAAATATTTTGAACCCTAAAATATGGTATGCAAATACAATGCTAATAAAAACTCGCCAGTTCAAATATATCGAAATGTTACGCACTTTCTTTACAACTACAATCTTTTTTCACAGATACGAATATCAGACTACGAATCCTGTGCGTGTGTAGTTTCGAGCAGAGTTGTAACGGGATATTTTTGGTTCCCCTCCTTTGATTATTTATATAATTTATTACTTCTCTTGACTGCCTGATGCAGCTTTATATTCACGGTCTAATTTCGCCCGTCTAGGAAACAAAGACTTGTACTATTTTTTGGTGATCCCTAAACATATAGTCGAGACAATTTAAATAATTTCTAGTATAAATGCCTAAAATATACCGTTTTTAGACTTCTTAATATCGGTGTGAAGCATACGTGTTCTGAACGGATGGTTCACTGTTGTGAAGAGATGAGCAAGATTGCATTTTCTTGTGTCCGACATAACGGGTAAAATCCTAGGAGAGCCCACACCCTTGGCGACAAACCGAAGAAAGCGCCAAGTCAGAACGAAATGGTGGCAAGTGAATGTAGCGGGACAAGTTGGATGCGTAATGAAAATATATGTAAATACAGAAATTTCAAATATATTTAAGATAAAACAATAAATAAAACAGTACTTTCTTACTGCTGATCTTTTCAGAGAGGAGTCCACGAATTTTCTCGACACATCTCTATTCAAATCCACCTAAAACAACACTCGTATGTAATCCTTCCTCCATACGCCATTCAACAAAGTAAAAAAATCCTATAGGTATACTTATTCATACACGAGCCTTACTTCAAACCCGGTGCCCAACGACAAAGTGAAGAAATTCGAAGTGCCCGCCGACAAAATGGCAAAATAGGAAAATTCCAGAAATAGTTAGGTTTACCATATCTAGTGTATCAAAGTACCAAGATGACGCAATTGGTTGACGACTTAAATAATTACCAGGATGGCGCAATTATCGCCAACCGATCTAATTCGCGCTAAGGGTGTAGGCTCTGCTAGGATCCAACCGACATTCCGATTTATGGCTCATCTGTGCTACTTATAGTATGTGGCACCGAATAGGATAGAGCCCATGCCTTGAAACCAATGGTGTCGGGGACAGTACGAGGGAGCCGGGTGCGAAACGATTTAATTTCCGATGAGGAATGGTAGAGATTTAGCGAGGCGTGAAAGAGTCCTCTTCAAGAATTACGACGTATATATGTATTCTTTTAATACAGGACTTTAATTTTTTATACTGCATAAAACTGGTTTCAAAAAGCACATTAAAGTAATTTTTATACAATTGTCGTTTTATTACATAGTTTAAAATTTAAATGTGTTAGAAAAAATGTTAGAGTTTTCTTACCCTCTTGATAATTCGGAATTTTTCATTAGTCTTTTCAATTTCGAATTATCGAGAGTAGACTGCATTTATGTTGCCATTTCCCCCCATAAAGTAGTATTTATGTGAGCATTTCTAGATAATTTGAACAAATACTTGATAAAACACACATGTTAAACTTTTATAATTTGCAATTAATTTTAAAGAAAATTAGGAATTTTGCTGTTCAAGAAATTTATCAAAGTGTGCACAAATGTTTGCGCGAGATTGAGTTTTTAAATATAACCGTAAGCATAATTCAACATTTTTTTTACAAGCGTGTAACGAGATCTATAAATCATTTTTGTTTATGTTGTGTCCCCAAGTTACAAAAAGAAAAACGGGCAAAGGTAATTACAAAAGTTACAGAAAAGAAAAAATTTTAAAATAACTTTTATTTCATTGTTTAAAAATGGGTTAAAATTATTTAAAAATAAATCGAGGCAAATAAACGTTGCACTGTCGTCAGAACAATGTAAAAAATTCTTAGCCAGTTTCTTTGAACTTTAAATGTACGGAGGGATATGGAGCAAGAAGACTATAAACAAAACACAAGATTTTGCTATATTCATGGCATGGTTGTAGTCATAGAAATCCTTGGCGCAGTAGTTGTTGGGTTTGTTCCTTGAGGAGGGGTCGAAATCAAAAGTCATACTATACGACAAAATCATCCCTGAAAGGAAAAAATACAAAAGGCGTTCAATTCCAATGTTTTGTTTATTATTAACCTGGCATTTTGAAGCTATTGGAGGGGCCATCCGTCCTAATAACAATTTGCTCATGACAAATCAATATATGGCAACAGATTTACTTTTTTAATTTAAGGAGTTATTTGTGGCGTGCTCGTTTGAGACCGCATCCATTATACTCTTCAACCACGAAGCAAATGTCGCTGTTAAAACATTGGATAAAAAGGTATTAAAATATTTTCAATTTTGTAGAATAAACCCAACACTTATTATACGGTCGATCTATATTTGGAGGTTGTTAAGTAATTTTGCTTGGTCGTGGGTTCAAG
The DNA here is from genome assembly GCA_019973975.1 of Trichonephila clavata. Taxonomy (NCBI): domain Eukaryota; kingdom Metazoa; phylum Arthropoda; class Arachnida; order Araneae; family Nephilidae; genus Trichonephila; species Trichonephila clavata. Next base: position 65,357 of record BMAO01002828.1, on the reverse strand, counting down.
AGGCGGCTGAAAGTCCCCCCCCCCCTATAAGTTCATTTTAGAGCGTTTTTCAAGTAGTACAAAAGCGCTATTAGGACGCAAATTTAGTCTTAATTCTATATTTTGTTGCACCTATTTCTCAGCCAATAGACAACCAATTGACCTCTGGTCACATTTGTGCCCTAGATGAGCCAAATCATATTTAAGCTTAATAATTTTTAATTAAAAAACTTTTTTAGTACAGTACTACTTTCTGTTAGTAAAAAGTTCATTAGTTGCATTATTGTAAAATACAACATGTGAAAAACGCGCTAAAGTTACTTGGCCATGCCAATGATTGATATCTTGTTTAAGGATATCTGAATTTTAATGATCTTCAAAATTCTTCAAAATTCCCGGTTATAAATACTAAAGGGACGCTGCTGTGCGCTGTATATGGTCTCTTGCACTTGGTAATTATTAATTAGACCCTTGTTGACAGGAAATGGTTAAATTCCTCATAGGGAAGATTTGAGAATGACAAGGGTTCAAATTATTCTTAAAGTTTTGCTATGCATAATTGCGCGGGTATTATTGACCAATTAAGACGTGAATACACCACAGGAAAAAATAGTTTCGCAGAGACATTTCGGTGTGACATGTCGCGGCAAAAAGCAGAATTTCGAAATCCTCATGTAGACATTAAAATTAACATACTGCTCCTCGTCTGTCTGACAAAGCATGTTGACTTTTGTTTATTCATAATCAAGTAAAGATTAAATTTATTGAAATTAATGTTATTTGATTCGGAGCTTCTCTTTATTTAAATTAGAACCTGGGTAAAACAATCAATTCAACTCCGTATCAATACCTAAACACGCGCCAATTTACCTTTACCGACATGATATCTTATGCCCATCTCGCCACTATGCTCTGGAGTAGGGTTCATTACAATTCTCTTACCAAAAACTGTCCTTGCATTTTTCTCCAATAACTGTTCTTTAGGCAGCACGGCATTGGGCCATTAATCGAATACCAGCTCATGGTTTTAACATTAAACTATTTGTATTTACATCACTCGATAGCTAGGTAACTTGGGGTCAACTTCAAAGATCTCAGCGGTACACATTTGCCCCCTATAGCTGACCATACCCGAAGGAACCCTATTATAAATCTAATTTAAGACTTTGTCCCTTTTAGGTCGACATCTAAAAGCAATATTGCACATAAACTCGTTATGCAAACTTCTACGTCATTTCAGCAGTTGCATTACGGGGATGCCCGAGTTAATCTTAAATTTTTCACATTTGTTTTACTCTGGACTGATCAATATATTTTAAACCCCTTGAAACTTTACAATGTTTCGTTTCTCTCGAAAATTACAAATTAAATAGCCAGTGGTCACTACTTTTTTTTACGTATGACGACTATACTCTTCAATACACAAAATCCGTCCAACTTCTCCACAACTAGCATACTCTGTTTCTTCAATAGTGTTTTTGTGAAATAACAAGACAATAGACTTATAGATAGGTTCCGAAATAAATTACAAAGTTACTCGATTTGCTAACCAATGCCACCATTTTCAACGTAGGCACGCGTATGTTATATAGTGGGTGTGAGGAATAAATAAGCAAGTCCTCTTGAAATAAATTCTCCAGAAACACTGCAAGGTCCTTTTATTGTATTCCAAAGCCCTTTGAATAATCTTATGGATAGCAGTGCACAGAAAAGACCGTACTTCGGAAAGACATGTATATGTCAGGGCCAATTATCGTTTTGGTTAGCGAGACGTTTATATATGGCGGTGACATGAAAGAGGTTGAAGTAGTGTTGCATCTTTAGCTTCAAAGTATAGTATTATTGAATTCAATACATTATTGCCTGAAGGAGAAGGGCGATGAAAATTACGACTGAATATTGGGTCGCAAATATTCAGAGTTTGAGAAGCACAGATGTAGAACATTTCATAAAATATAACGAGTAGCCTACTGGCTCAAATACTACTTCCCCTACCCCACGAAAAATTCCCTCGTTATATATACCAATAGCTTTTATTCCGTGTTTTGTTGAAAAGACGTGAACATTAGATTCTATATTTTCTAAAATTTGTAATTCTTTCATCAATTAAACCAAAACCTTCCAAATGCCCAGCCATCACATTCGATCTTTTGATAGAACTGGATCTAAAGACCAAGTTTTCAATGCATTACTTTTGCTCATGCATTTCTATGTTATTTTTCAGCTACCGATTATGGGAATCCAGCATATCTTGAACGTCATCACAATTATCTTCTAAATTTGCTTGGGAAGTTCAATTTCTTCACATTACCTATTTTGCCATCCCCCCCCCTTCTCAAAAGAGGAGATTTGAAAATCGCGTAACTCCGGTTTCGCTGAAGTCGGGGTAGAACAAGCCGTGGTTTTGTTTTACTTTGATTTCGTCCTATTAATTAAGCAGTTGAAGGCTCCGTAGTCTCTTCTAGAATATGTATACAAGAACTGCACTCTGTCAATTGCTGTAGCACCAAAGAGGTAAATATTTGTGAAGTAGCAATTTACTTCTGGATCTCTTTAAAGAAGGAATCAAAGCAAGCGTCCCCAATAAGCAAGAACTTAAAAAATTGAATACTTACTCGAAACGAGGAGCAAGACTGCTAGCAAAAAAAGACGCCAAGAACATTCCGTCGCTCTCTTCCTTTCAATGACGTTGAACGAATGTCCTCTTAGGATTACATACATGCGGAATATTATTAGCGGGAAGTTTAAAGATCCATCTAACACAACAATTGCAACAAGTCCAACACATTGCATACTGAATCTAATACCTAAAGTGAAAAAAGTGTTGCATGAAAGCTTTGAAACAACACAAGTAGATAAAAAACCAAGGGAAAGCAAAATATAAAAATAAAAGAGCCTTAAAATTTGAATTTCAAAGGGCTATTATGTTTAAAATCCAAGCAAGAGCCTACCAAGTATCTTTACAGCTAATTAGTTTGTGTTCTTACAAGGCGTGACACAAAAGACGAGACTAAGTGTGAGATCGAAAAAGAGTGGAATTGGCAACAATAGTTTTTACGAGGTCATTCCATGCCATGTGGTCAGTTTCGCCTTTACCGATCGCGCCAGTTTGGGAGTATTGCGCCATCGAGTGAGCACGTGCAAATGCATTCTGCCGGAAAAATGTAGAATCACCATAAAGTTTCACAAGAAACCAACCACGAAAACACTTCAAATGTTAACCGAGGAAACTTCGTATATTGGACATGCGTTTGAATAGCACAAGCGATTTTCATGGGAAAGGAACAGTGTTTAAGATTAACGTGCTGGGTACCCAAGATAAGCGATTACAAATCAAAACAATGCCATAATTCGCGATACAAGCGAGTTCCCACTCAGTGATCAGACTAAATCAACACATATATAATGAAGTACTAAAGACTTCATGGAAAGAATTAGGAAAAATGGCCAGGATTGCGGAGTGATGGATGGCTGTGGCACCAAGACAAATATACCTGCTCACACGGCCCTATTTGTCAAGGGAACCAAGACGTTCTTAAACCTTCAAAAAATCGTTTTTTATCTTATAAGTAAATTTAATGCCCAATTTCAAAAGATTATCGGTTTAAATGTTTATACCCTAGTATTTGCAGTTTCAAAACTTAAACAGCCATTGCGATTACAACAGATGTCTTGGGGTATCTGTAGAATAGTACATCTACAAACATTTCCTACCAGAACCAGTTATTGTAAAGATTAAAACATAATTACAAACAAATACATAATTTAAGACATTTAGAGACTTGACTGCAAAAGAACTTTTACTAAATTGCTTGCATGATCGTACCCACAAATCAAATGAAAAATTCCATCCACAGTTATTGAAGCAAGTTCCAAAAAACAAATTTGAACAAAAAAATTGTGCGTGTGTATGCCAATTGGTGTAATGGACGCAGTGGTGTTCTTTAATGAACGTGCACATGCAAGAACAAAATTATCAAGAGAACTAAAAGTAAATCCTGGGATTAATACTTGTTAAGGCCTTCGAAAAATTGACGAAGTTTGAATTTGGGAAGCCGAGATAATAGTTCAAAAAGACGGCAAAGTGGCCAAGACTATTGCAAGACAAAATAAAAGGATGCTTTAAAAGTGTTCTTGAAAGATGATACAGCTCACTAAAATTTAATATTTAAAACATTCCAGATTTATATTCTTCTGTAGTTTTTTTCATATTACTCAAAATGTATTTTTCTAGTTTTTAGGCACATCAACAGAAAAATCTATATTTTAGTGAAACTTGGTATGAGCTTTGGTATAGTAATAATGCATTTAATGCTGCTAATTCTTGAAATGTTAGTATTTTTACCGCCAATTTTCTAAGAAATTGGCTTTGAATTGGATAAAAACACCAGGATTCAAGCTTTTAAAAATTTTTAAATCAACGAAATGTTAGAAATTAGGAGATTTAAATAAAGGTACAATATTTTGCAACTAAAATAGCATTGGCAATTGTGTTTTTATATATTATAAAAGGAAAATGCAGGGGTACCTAATCAACACCATGTATACGAAAGCACCTTTTGTGAAGTGTACTTCAAATCATTATATTTCTAAAAATATTGTACACATTTAATAATTTTATGTTATAATATATTAAGTACATAGATTGTGCGACAAGTTTATTTATAGTCTTTATTTTCAAACAAAATGTTCCTCTGAAAATAGAAATTTTTGTTTTGCTTTATTGAGAACGTCCCGGTTCCCTTAAGCAGTTTCTGACCTACAAAAACATTACTGCCATGGGGAACTCTTATTCACCCGATTCAGCCTCCTGCGACTTTTTATTTTATTTCCTACTGTTAAATCTTGCTTAAAGGGTACCCATTTTACCTCGTTTGAAGAGGTTCAGGAAAACACCAAAAATCTCTTGTAGAATCTTCCAAAAATACTCTTTCCACAACCCTTACCAACAATGGCAGCACCGAATGCAGGAGTGCGTGAATGCTGCTTTATGTGCATACCTACTTTGAAGGTGATAATGTCACGGAGAACCAAATATCTACATCCGGGCGGGCATTACGTCGATCGCGATCGACGGGTAGACCGCCAAGACATTTTGCGGTGATCGCCTAAAAATTTTACCAGTTAATTATACGCGGAAAATTAAAGATTGGCTGACAGGACACAGACTAAGCCTTCTACTGACTATAACTACGAAAACTATAGATAAAAATATTTTATTTCTTTAATGTATTTTGAATTGTTTCATTTTAAGTGTATCATTTGATATACTTATATTTGGGGCTATTATTATTAAGTTTGTATCGCGTTTTACTTTAAACGCGGTTTTAAAAGAGTTTTATTTTAGTTTTGTAGATAATAAGTACGGGATATGTACGAGTACTTAAGTTATAATAATAACCTCTTTTCCTTATCTCGCCACACCTACGACATTGGGCAGTAGCGTACACAAGAATTTTTAAAGGGAAGGGGGTCGAGGGTTGAAGGTCTGCCATTCTCGTATCACACCCAATACGCAGCCAAACATTTTTGTTTGGCATTTTCGATTGTCGGGAACAAAAAAAACAGTAAAAAAATAAACTACTGAATAAATAATTAATATTAAGAAATGAAAAACTACTAATATCAAATACTTAATTACATTTTACATACTATATACATGGGACTATAATGAATGGGAAGAAAATGAAGGATTATGACAGTGTCCAGACTCGTGGACCCCTCCCCCGCCTTTGTGTGCGCCATTGACACTGGGTGGACCGCATCTCCTTGAAAATATCAGAAGTAGCCCGCACCCTGGAAAAGTCTGCCCACCCCTGATCTACATACAAGGATTTATTGGACTAGTCTCGTTTCTTGTTGTCACAACTCGTATAATAGTTCCGTTGAAACCAGTCATGACATAATTACAAAACTGTTAACAAATTTAATTCGATTTCGTTCTAAATATATCATCCGAATAGTTACATTCACGAACTATTTCAACCGATACGGTTACTATACTAGCTCACACATAGACCGCGTCAAGAACGGTCATGGCAAGATATATTTCACGAGTTTTTTTTTTTACAGAAAAGTACCGATTACGAAGGAACACTGATTAGTGTTGGCGGACCTCTAGTTTTTGGAATAACCGTGAAGTCACGAGGATAACCGAGCAGCCAATCCACTCCAAACTTACACATCGCACCAACATGAACGAGTGAGTGAATATTAACGTATCACTGTTCAGCTACACGAGGGTTTTTGGGGACGGTCCGCATAATTTTGAACCATGGTCAAGTGACCAACATGAACGTGGTAATTAGCTTAAGCTATCCGACTGGTTGCGACAACTTTTTTTTAAAAAGGAGATATGGGGATTTGTTATTTTTAGATTTGTTTAGTGCATTTTAAGAAAAATGTGATAATTTCTCTTAAAATTACTAAAATAGGAAAAAACAGATAAAAATTGACAAAAGAGCAATAACGCGGCCCATTCTGCACCAAAGGTTTATGAACAAACTTTCGATTTTTTCAATCTAATGTGTTGCTATATTATTCAATTTCGAAATGACCTTCAGGATAAGAGATTCTTTTTTACAAAAAAGACCATTTTATCCGTTACTATTTGAAAATGCTTAAAAAGACCGATTATATTCATATAAGGGACCGTAAATTTTGTAATAAAACAGCGATTGATAAATCTGAACGTTAAATCACTTCTATCATACAGAAACTACTCAAAAAATTTCACAGTTAATTATGTTCAAAACTTTGGCAACCGCTGACCCCGTTTGATTATTTTCTAAAGATCACATTTCGAATAAAACGTGTTTTAAAGAATGGCATCTTGCTGAAAGTAATGGCATCAGCTTCTACTAAAACACTTGTGGTTTTTGTTCTAGTAAACGGAAAATGATAGACTTTGTATTTTTTATAAAGCTAATAAGATGGCCTGTAAAATACAATGATAAAAAAATTGTCAAATTTTGGCAAGATTCACAGTTTTAGGGTAGTCTGATACCTTAAATACACTGTGGATTCTTGGTGGCAGCAGGATTTGATTACAACTCAGCAACGCAGGATATGGTTTTGTATTAGAGCTCGTTTGACCACTGGCCAATTCTCACAAGGAGAATAGTGCTTATAAACATGTGGCAACAGGGAACTAAACGATTCGACTGGATAGATAGTTTACCAGATAAAGTCGATAATATTGGGCAGTCTTCTCGAGTTAATTAGAACTGTCAGGTCGCAATGTATGCAACCACTTAGCGCTGAAATTATGCTTACAGTAGCGTTTCTCTTGCTGCTGGAGGCCTGAACATATCGAAAAGTTGGGGATTTTTTTTAAAATTGATTTACAGAGAGCAAAACAAAATGCATTCCGACATAAGAAACACATCAATATAATTTACTTACAGATTGCGCAACGTATTTTATAACTTAATATTTAATCAAGAACAGGTTTAGATACAATTAACCCCATGCTCTTGTCATAAAACTATGAAAAAATTAACACTTATCTGGATAATTTGTACAGTTTGTAATTAATCTCAAATCTGCCGATTAGAAATTATGCGATTCGCGCTCCCCAATGCCACCGTTTTTCTTGTAGGCGTGCGTACGCGATGTATTGGAGAGAAGAGGAATATATAAGCAAATCCTTTGAAATAAATCCTTCGCAAACACCGCCAAGACTCTTTTATTGCATTCCAAAGCCTTCGAAATAATTTTTATGGATAGCAATGCACAGAAAATATCGTACTTCGGAAAGACATACGTCCGAGGCATTTAACGCTTTGGCTAAGCGAGACTTTCACCGACAGCACTTAATTGGGCGAGCGAGTGATTTTGGGGTTTATTGGCGCAAGAGCCGATTTTGGCTATACTGCGCCAAACATTTGTTTTAATATCTGGTCTAGACGGGAAGAGAAAGAAAGAATTGAATGACAAGAAAGAGGGTCGAAAATAGAGAAGGATCACTAGGGTACCCCGGGTTCGTGAAGCCCGTGTTTACCAAAGACAGTAAACCCCGTGGGAAAAAGAAAAGATCACTAGGGCACCTCGGGATTGTGACACCCGTACTCACCTAAAGAAGGCGAGCCCCCTGAGGGGGCACTTAATTGGTAAAAGTCTTATAGTAGCTTTCGCATCAAACAGCATTAGTGAACATTTTGTATGGAACAGGGCGAGGAAAATTATGACCGATTATTGGGTTAGAAATAACGAAAGTTTGAGAAACGCTGACGTAAAGACAACCACCTTCCATATTCATGCAACGATCACCAAGAAAATCGAGGTCTTGTACATGTGTAGAAGATCTTCTACATCGAGGATAACTATAAAACTAGGGATTATATGAACACCTAATTCCCAATTGTTGTTCCACGACTTTCAATATACACCGCTTGATGATATTGGGGCAAGTTTAATGCAATATTGTCTTTCCATTCAAAGTTGAACTCGTATGGTTTGACACGAGGCTATAATATAACTACCATCATACCGAGACTCCATCAATGATCGACCGATTAGTTTCGAATGAGAGTGAATATTACTCACCAATAACCATATCCGCTGCAGGTAACGCCATCAACAGAATCAAAATATACAGGAAGTACCCTGAAATAGAAGAAATGTTCATTAAGTAGATTTTCTCTTAAATGTTGCCCAAACCCCAAACTTGACATCGGACGTCAGTTTATTGCATATTTGTAATCTAGACAGAGTTCTGCAAATAAAAGGAAATGACAAGTATATAGAAAACAGGGCTTGCGGAATACGTCCCAATGAGAGAAAGACCGTTGCGGTACGTTGGAGTCGAGAGCTCCTTGCACAAGAAATCCAAATCAGTGAAAATAAATGTTACAGTTTCCCAAAAGCAAGTACGAATCTGTGTCGAACCAATATTACATACTGGGTTATTGACCAGTTTGCAGCAGGGTAAATTTGCAGCTGTTACAAGTATGTACATCATTTCTTTTAATAATAGAAATAAAAAGTTTTGAAATACCAACTACGTGGTACTTACTGGAATCCCTTATTTGCCTTGTATACAGTTGTATACGTTCCTTCCACTTTTGGCAACAACTTCTTCGACGTCTTCTTTGCCGTCCTCTTTGTCTTCTGTAAAAGTAGTCTTCCGGGATTCTAGGCCGAAGTGTTGAAGACTGAATATTTTCACAAGCAGCACTAAAAATACTTAGAGCCCCTTCCCTTAGATAATTTGAATCAGTGTTTGGAGTAGGCAAATCATCTGAAAAGACAATGGATACATATATTGCGCGTCTCAAAATGATCATGAATTTTTCCGTGCGCTTAATATCTGAATGCATTTGTTATTAAGGTATCTGTGCACCTGCGAAGAAAATTTTGAAAACTAAAATTTACTATTGAAATATTTTTTACTCATGAAACATAACTTAAAACTACGAAAAATACACTTAATATTTTACTTATTGCACACAAACAAAAAATTGAGAAAAACATTGTGAAAATTGTAATTAAATTCATTGTTAGAATAACGCACATCTCAAATAAAAACAAAAATCACTTTTCTGTAAATTTGATGTTGATCATCATAACATTTTTAGGGCTGGTACTCTTTTCATAATGATAATCAAATTATTACAATTTGTATCAAGTTCCGAGTAAAAGAACATTGAAAAATCACTAAAAAATTATTACGAGATATTATATACACCTTAGTTACTAAAAACATATCAACTCTATCCTCATGGAAATGGTAGGGGCTCTTTAAATCTATAAAATAAATGTACTTGGAAAATTTAAACTAATTTGGTTCACAACTTTCTGATATTTACGTTGTCAGATGCCAATACGTTAAAAAAATGCATTTTGAAATAAATCAGAAATAAACTTTAAACTGCAATTTTTAATATTAAACACAATTAAATGTACTTAAAATGCCTTTGATTTATAAATAACACCCTCTTTACTCTCTAAAACATTGATTTTTTCCCCTAGTTCTTTTAAAAATTTTTAAGCTCCTTTACATTTGGTGTTGAATGACGTTCTGCATCATTAATTCTATTAACCTCAAGATGTTTGTACGATTTTAAAGTAAAATAACCAGGAGTTAGTTATATTAAGTTTTTTTAAATGTCAACACAACCCTTGTACCCATCATTAAATTGTATAACAGCATCCAATGCACCAGATTTTAAAGTTTTAAGTCACACGAAAACTTCTTTCGGTACTTTCTGCCATATAATGCCATTAAAACACTCATTTGAGTTTCGCCATGTTCGCATTTAGCAAGTTCTTTGGTACACAATTCTAAATATGTAGGTTTAATCATGTTTAACACTTCATTAGGCTTTTGGCCACAAGATAGCGCTTGCTAGTAATAGCACCAACTATCTTTTCCGATGGGACACTGCCCATGCATGGGTTTCTTTGAACTTTATGAGCAATGAAACAGGACCGCAATAACGTTTTGTTGAAGACCGGAGAGATTTCCAACAACGCTACGAACAGCAATCCCATAATAGTTTTGCAATCTGTCAATAAAAGAGTCGGTGAGTTTGCCTTTACCAGACAGATTTTTATTTTTCGACTTTAGTTTGCACAATCTCGCACCTACTCTTTTGAACACGACTGATGCATTTATATTTTGCGAAACTGACTTTACCATAAGTATCTTTGACACTGACAAAGCCCTTAGAATCCCCGTCACCATAAAATTGTGCATATTTAAGGCCTCGCTTCACAATAGAGCGTTGGACGATTCTAGTTGCCCCAACAGCTTCCATTTTTAACGCAGAACCTTGAAAATTGCCATGGTATATATGATCTACTGCAAAAGTTTCCGATTCATTGCTTTTAGGCATTTTAGAAATCTTTCTGCAGATGGGGCAATATGACGACATTATTTCAATCTCCACTACTTTGCCAGTGTCAACTGACAAAGCTGCGACACACCCATTCATGGAAGTGTAACCCCTACGCTGCCATGTTCCGTCAACTGAAACACCACATTCAACTATTTTTAGAAGGATGCAGCACTAACAGTTCAGAAGCTGCTTTTTGCAATGATAGTTCACCAACTTTTGAAATCACCGACACGAGTTTGTTCTCATTAGTGTACGCAGTTTTACCGAGCCTGAGTAAATTTAACGTGCCACATAATTTAAACCCAGCAGAAAAACCTTTACCAATTTGTCTCATACCATAAACAAATCTTGTATTTACTTCAGGACAGTTTAAAGTTTTCTTTGAACTAGAAAACCCTGAGTAAAAGTTACAATGTTTACACCTTATAACAAAATTTGAGCACAAACTATACCTTGAATCCTCAGAAAGTAGCAAGCTTTCTTCTAAACATCTTGGGCAACAATATTGTAAAAAACATTTAAGAGGACATCAATATCTAATTCTTTTTCCAGTAAGTGTTTCATGCTCATACTCTGCCATTTCTTCATCAAAAACAGCAGGCATGTCTATCTTTGAAGAACTGGCGTTGGTGGATGTTGAGCTACAATTTTTGGTATCTTTATTAGTAGATCCATTACCACGAAATTGTAGTTCTCTTTGAATTAATTCTGCGTTTTAAGTTTCCCATTTTAAATGAAAAAAATTAAAATTTTCAGCAATAAAAAAGGATTTAACAGAAATTTCTAAAGTGCCGAGTAATCGTAAGCAAATGTAAACAAACAATAACACTCTTTTCCTGCCAGATTCTGGATAAAGATATTATTAAAAACCTGTTACCAATTATATTTTTGAAGATTCTGAAAACTCAAATTCATATTTTAAAGTGTATAAATTTTCTAATATTGCATATTTTAACCATACTTTGTAAAATAAAAATGTAAACAAACATTTTTTCAACTTCCGGTTTCAAAAAGTAGCTACCGAGTAAAATTCAAATACCCATAACTTAAGTTCTAAATTAGATAAAAACAAAATTTAAGCATCATTTTAAAGAAAATAAGTTCAAATTTTAAAACAAAATCAAAATTCAAAAAGTTCGGCGAAAATGACGTTTTGAAGATGTACGGATACCTTAATCTACAATAAAAACGTTACATAATAGGGTAGTTTTTCCAATATCGAGTCATTGGTACTATGCAAAGTTTAAGCAAAATGCAATTTATTCGAATGGATGTGAAGTGGCTCGTTTTTATCCTGATAGGACAGAACCCGGAACCTTTGGGTCCGAAGGCGAGTAACTAAACCACTATACTAAAATGATCACCATGGTGCGGAGGTTGTTACTGGCTTATATAGATTATATCACTACTCGAGAGTTGGTTAGGCGAACTAACGATATAGTTGTTAATGAGAGCGGTAAATTTTTGTGTGTTGAGTCATGTTTATCTGACGATTTTTTTGTTCTCTTGCGTCATGTTTATCTGACGAATTTTTTTTCTTTGGTTGCTCTTTTTTGTTTGCGGGTAGATGGCGCCACGACAGATCAGTAGAGGTTTCGCTTTTCTTGGTTAAGCTAGGGTCACCAAATGAAGTGGCGCGTTTTTATCCTGATAGGACAGAACCCGGGACCTTTGGGTCCGAAGCCGAGTAACTTAACCACTACAGATGCATTCTTTGACAAATTTCGATACTTGAAAAAACTTAATCTGCGTGTGTGTGCCCCAAACTTACGAAGTAATACACGGAAAATGCACATTACGTGAAGCAATATCGTTTAAAACAGTATTCTCTGGGTTGTTACCAGTCCGCCTAGTAACATTACTTTCATTAATTTACATTATCACTATTTTTCTCCGATGTGTGCGATTTTCCATAGAAGAGACGTTAACCGAGTTGCGTCTCCCAAAGCCCCACTAATACCGTGTACATGCACAAAATATGAAGCACAATCGTCAAGTATTGCTACTTCCCCACCCACAAAATACTCAAACTGGCAAGGAATGTATTAACGACCCATTTGTTAACAAGTTAGACCATAGATTCTCAAAGTGGGCGATAACGCCCCCTTGTGGGCGTTTGAGACTTTCAGGAGGGCGTTGAGATGACACGGGACTTGGGCAGATAAACCAAAAAAAGGCTAAAAACAAGTTTATTATGTACTAACAAAAGTAAACCTTAATACTGTTTACCTTATGTTTATTGCGTGTATTTAAATCATTCCTATATCACATGTACAAAAATTCACATATTTCGGTAGTATGGTAAGAGGATGAAAACTTAATGACATTACATTCAAAGACGTACATTAAATTGAATAATATAGTGCATTATTTTGAAAGCAATAGTTTATTATGAATTACTTCGTATCGTCAAAAACCCTGCCTGTCTTTATAACAGGTAATCTAAAAATCTTTTAAATGAAGAAATTCAGTAGCGTTTCAATTTTAACAACATATATCCTACCTATGACTAAAATATATAATATTACACATTTAAATATATTTGTGGCAATAGATATTTCAGATTTGCAAGTAAAAAAACTGGGAACTCTAGAAAAAAAAATATTAAAAAATATATTCTTCTAGAAATAGAATATTTTTAAAAGTTAACTTTTGTTTTCACCATGTATTATGTACACTGCTTTTTCTCTAGAGTGGGAGGGGGCGGTATAGAAAAATTCAGTATAAAAGGAGACGGTGTTGAAATATTCAGTATAAAAGGGGGCGATATCGAAATATTTATTAGAAAAGGGGGCGCCAGTTTAAAAAGGTTGGAAACCTGAGAGTTAGACGAATCTAGCATATCTGAAAGATCCAAAACTGGATATTGCAAATGACAGTGGGAGTAAAAGAATGCTGAAGACAACTCTGCTGGTGTTCTGGATCAATGTCAGGGTGGAATACACCGGATTGTCATACAGCACTTCAATCCGTATCACCAAATTCTGACAACCTGTGCTATTCTGGACTTTCTTCAGGGACTGCAACCACCATAACGGAATAAAGTGGACATAGACCAAGCATCTTGTTCTATCTGGGAGTTAAAGCAACAGAAAAAACCTCAGGGTTCTCGCTGATTTAGCGTGCTAAAATGTTAAACTACATTCACTTTTGGTGTAAATTTAAAGGCATGCTCGACACTTATCGAAGCAATAACCCGCCTTTGACTCGCACACTGCACCGCAGTGCTAAAAAATTGAAACAAAACCCTTTAAAACTCATTTTACTTTGAAAAATTGCAAACAATAACGACTCTCAATAAGATTCATTTGTGGATCCTGGAAGACTATCTCTCGTGATGAAAGTGTTAAACAAAATCTAAAATATAAATGATGTCCTTCCAGAAGGCAGCGGTAAAATTATCAAACGTTGACTGGCCCGCTACGGGAAGTACTGTTTTCAAAGACCATGCTAATCATTAATGATAAATATCCAAAAATTGAATCGATGAAAAGAATCTAGCTGATAATCGACTAAAACTAAAGTAAAGGTTGCGGAAAGTCGTTTCAAAAATAAACTTTAAGATAAAGCAGCGCCGACTTAAATTGTCTAAAGTAATATTTTTCATACCAACATAAAAGAATTAAATTTAGTACAAAGAACATAAATCCCCGATTTAGAAACCTGTAAAAAGTTAGCCTTTCTGAAGTAATTAAAAAAGCATTCATACAGAGCTATTCCAATTATACAAAATTAAAAAAATAAAATGCTACTTACCATCCTGAGACTCCCTAGTTCCGTCGTTTTCATTCATCAGATTCTGAAATACAGGTATAGACGAGTATTTTAACTCATTTTCCTCTTATTTTAAAAGATAACTTGTTATATTATAGAAAAAAAAAAATGGACATTTCATTTCGAAAACGGGTCTTTGTTTCTGAAACGTAAAAGCTGCAATTTATACTTGAAAACTTACCAATATTTAGAGATTTAGAGTATTTTCCTGCACTTTAGAAGTAAAAAAAATTATAGAATTTCACTTCCATTAAACGGAATGTTCGATTTCAGGCGAATTTTTGTAGGTAATGTGCATTAAAAATTTAACGAAAACCATCACACTTCAGTTCAATGTTTTATATTCTGTATCCACTAGCAGCGGCAAAATTACTGGTGGGTTGAATTGAAATATAAAGTTACAATTTATGCATTAAACTATTGATGGCAAATGTTCAACTTCTAAAATGCAATATCACAATGTTACTTTTGTAAGAGTCCATGACACGGAGTAAGAAGTTTTTGAAACCCAATTTTATCCATATGACACATATCCCATTCCAAACAATGCTTTTAAAACTGACTAATGATTCGTTTAAATTACAAGCAAGTTGTTCGAAGGCATTTTGGAAATAAGAAAATTGATTGGGTGTTTTTTTTAACGCAGATTGAAATGAGCAATTCTAAACTATACTAAACTTACAGCAACTGTACAGTATTAATTCTCATTTTTTGCAATATCCATTTAACAGGATACTCGAGTACAACCGTTATCACATTAGCAACATTCAATACTGCACGAATTCTGAAAACGGAGCTCATGGCCAAAAAATACAAGTCGTTAATAGAAAGAGAATAACCAATTTCTATTTAATTTTATTTCCGTTATGCGTTACCGTTAAAGTGTATAGTTCAGTTACTTCATAGAACTAGGCATTTAATGAAATAACTAGACAAGTCAGTTAAAGTATATGGTGGATGAAAAATTTCAAGTTTTACCTATTTATTGCATAAAAAACTAATTATTCTAAGAGATTAATGATAGACAAAGGGCCCCCTTTTAACACTCAAGTTATTTTACAAATTAATTTATCACAAACAGCTAGAACCACTCAAAAATTGTTATCCCAATTGAGGATAATAGCCAAGTAATAAGGAAAAGTAGATTTATTATTGCTCATAATGCCAACATTAGTTAAACAGGAAGAAAAAGAATGTTTTGCATCCGTTATGATACAATTAACGTTTCTACTCCTTGAACTTCTAATATTTCATAATGCTGGACTAAATAGTCACGTGGTACTTGGGAAAAATCATTAACTTTGATAACGAGCAAGTGCAGCACTTTTCCATTTACTCACATTTATTCAGTAATGATTCAAATATCTCGCATTGAACCTTATTCAAAGGTTAGTATCCCATTCCTGCAGAAGTCAATGCTTGAAAACAGGTTGCAAAAATATTTGTTAACAATCCAAAATGTAAAACACTAACATATACACCGCTTAAATTCTACGTTTAAAAGCAACGCAATGAAGCGCACACACATTGCAAAGCGATTCAAAGAAATTTCGTTGGCTGCATTTTAAATTTTAACGGTGAAATATTCATTATTCTATAGAATACCTAGTTAAATCGTAGAATTCAATAACTTTAGCTGCCTTGTTAAATTTCAGGAAATAATTATTAGATGATATAACAGACTTCCTACTTCAAAGTTATCATTTACAATATTAGTTCATTATGAATTCGGTAAATCGAAAATTCGCATTAGAGATTGCCATATCAACGAACGGTTAGGCTTGGAATGGGAGCAAGTGGAGGAATGAAAGTATATGGTTGCCAATTTAGCGCCCAAGACGCGAAATCTAGGTTGCTAATTTGGCGAGTTATCTCGAAACTTAGCATGGCTGAGATACCAAGCACGTACCAAATATAGGTTTTTGCACTTTGAATTCTTAAACAATCCAATTGTAGTTTTGCATGCTATTCCAAGTTTATCAAACCCATTCCCTTCGTAATTTGTCACAGGCAGGTTATCACAAAAAGCTCAAAATAGAGTCAAATAAAATTCTGAGAGTTTTATTTGGAATTTTATGCTTTTCGAATCTCGTAAGACACCATTCTGTAACCATATGCAATCATTTTCTACATTTCTTTGCTAGATTACTTAGGTTAAATCATAAAATGTAATGCAAAACACCCCCACGAAAAATACCCAGCGTCAGTTGCTATTCGGATCCACAGTGAGTGAAATCATAACTGGGCATTCACATTAAACTATACTGCGACACAGTTAAATGAAAGCAACAAGTATAATACAATATTCCACTTATACACGAAGATTAAAAATGAAATATTTCCTAGATATATCCAGATTTTTCATTTAGGATACTCTAGTATATAAATTCCCTAGCGATATACTGTATAAAACCAGTTGACAAATCTATTCAGAGTAAGAGAAAAATTCTCCAGAATACTTAAAAACTAATTAAAATTCTTTAAAATACCTCTTGGTTAATGTCCGATTCAGGTGAAATTGGTAATCTTTTGCCTTTTGGAACTGATTCAGTAGCCATATAAAGATTTTAAACCACTTAAAAAATGTTTTAAGCAGCAACGTGTAGAGATAATTCTTAGCTACGATTCTGACTAAATATACCTGAATCTAAATGTATTGGGTCACAAAATGAAATTTCATTTCAGTTCAGTGCAGTGTGACATGGCAATTTTGGAAACTTGGTCTACGCCTTATTCTCCGGAAGAATTTGATAAATATATTATTATTTCAGAACGTATTAAAAAATTTCTGGAAGATTTATTGGTAGATGTAGAAAATTCTTCAACCTTTTGAACATGGTTTCCTCTTTTACCTTTCGCTATTATTTAATATGACCATTGCATATGTTTGGGGAGAGAGAGAGAGAGAGATAAAATATTTCCGATATAAAGTGGTCTTGCAATTTGAAATCTTGACTTGATGTCAAGGTCAACAAATGACCTGGAACTCAACATTGTAAATCCCTATCACAAAAACGTGGTGTCCACTTAAGCCAAGTAGTCATGGTGGAAAAGCTTGGCAGGAAATCGCGGATTTGAGCCCTTTTACCCTGAATTTTTGCCGTATATAGAGGCTGATGAAAGTTAACTTTGAGGAGGCTCATAATCCTTAAATATGGCATGACGTAGAAGGGTCGGCAACCTGTGGCACGCGGTTCAATTCTCAGTTTCACTCTGCACTCCTCTACAAATTTGTCAATTTTTGAGTGGATGGTAGTTGATAAATTTGTAATGGATGGTATTTGACAAAAATTTTCAAAAGGAGAGGTAGTTAGGTTAGTTAGAGGTAGTTAGGAGAGGAGTGCCAGCTCAGGTGTCATCCTCGTCACTTGATCATGGTTCAAAATTACTGAGTTGTCTCCAAAGCCCTCGAGTAGCTGAATGGGACGACATTTTTATTCACTCACTCATTCACTTGAAAAAATGCATGCATGATTAATTATGAAAACAATTGTGGGGAGCCTAGTGGTTATGGTGGTCTGCGTGTCATTATTTTAATTCCTAGGGCCTTTAAAATCTCGCCATTTGATAGGATGATGCACGTTAAATATTTTGTGGCTCAAAGACCTTCGATTAACGTGGTGCGGTAGTTTGAAAAAGTTTGCTACTTCAGGTGTCGTTCTTGTCACTTGACCGAGGCTAAAAAATTATGAAGTCCATCGCCAATAGCATTCGTATTGTTTTATAGACTTTAATGAACACTCACTTACATGCAAGTAGCCGGCTGGGTGCGTAGTTGATTTGTCGATGGCTTTCTGCACCAAAGTTTGTGGGTTCGACCCCGGCTCAAGTCGGGGGATTTTCATGATACAGATAATCGACATCGGCCATGTTGTATGATTATACTGCATGTAAAAGACCCATATAGTGTCTGTTTGGTTTGGGTGCTCTCGGCAAAATTAAATCCTAGTACTAGTTCGCATCGTTAGAGCTCAGGAGTCTCTCTCTGAGGAGGAAACTGGGCGTCAAAATTACTTGTGGCAATTGGTATAGCCTATATGTTACCGCGCTAAGTGGTAACAGCTCCCTAGGGGAATGTATTAAGCCTGAAAATGTTTAAAATACCAATGCGCAGCCGCATTAGGAAAAACAAAACAAGATATCAATCATTGGCATGCCCAAGTAATTTTAGCGCGTTTTTCACATGTTGTATTTTACAATAATGCAACTAATGAACTTTTTACTAACAGAAAGTTGTGCACTGTACCACTCCTCTAAATGTAATACTATTGAGCTGAAAAGAAATAATGACACAAATCTGTATCAGCACTATAAAAAGCAAACTAGCGAAATTCAGGAAAATCTCGTTGGAAAATTCGGGAAAACTATGGGAAAATTTAAATATGATTTGGCTCATCTAGGGCACAAATGCGACCCAATGCCGAAAATCCGAGGTCAATTGGTTGCTCATTGGCTGAGAAAAAGGTACGACAAAATATGGAACGAAGACGAAATTTGCGTTCTAATAGTGCTTTTGTTCCACTACGAGAAAAACGCGCTAAAAACTATGCAAGTAGTTTTATAAAAATACATGTTTACACTCATTTCGAAATTAGGGTATCAAACATAAATCTTGTAAAGACTGATGAACTATTTACTGTGTTGATATGAAATTTGGCACAGAGACATATTACAATACTAGCTTTTACCCACCGCTCCGCTCGCGTTGATGTCTTTAAATAACCGTCAAAGTCGTAATCATTATCATTAGAAAGTAAATAATATAATATAGTAATTTTTTATTGCTTGACTGGAACCAATAACATTTAAAAATTCTAAAATTGAGCTTAGTTAAAAAAAACTGAAAACGTAATTTACTATAATAATTAACAACAAATATTCAATAACTTAAACTATTAATATTTTTAAAAATCGAAAGTATCTACGTTTAATATATAATTTCTCTTTAAAAGAACTCAAAACAGAATATTATTCTAAGATGCTACTGTATACCAAATTACATGTTCTTTGGGCACTGAATACACCGATCAGGCTACATATTGTTGGCCATGGGAAAAACATTGCTTTTTTAAATGCTACCTGAAATGTTAGCTTTGTTAATAGCAACAGTAAAAACTGAAAATTGAACTTGTTTGACTTGAAACGGTCAGTGGGCATACTTGGAATTCGAGGTATGATAACAATATCCCTTTTCATGACATATGTTCAAATATTGGCGCCAAGTATATTCTGCATCAGTTTTGTGGCTATGTTCCTTTACATAGTCGAGGAGCATAGAGATTTTGCATAACTGGTACATTTAGGATAAATTCTGTTACTTGATGTTACAATACTATAAAATCGTACTTTAATTCTCAAATAATTTCATTATCGAAGCCATTTCCGTCAACACGTCTAGGGCTAATCATTCCAAAATCATGTAGCTTCTTCCTAACCATTCTGAAAACCTTTATTGCGTTTCATTGTAGATGTGTTCATTGAAAGGCAT
This sequence comes from Trichonephila clavata, assembly GCA_019973975.1. Classification (NCBI taxonomy): domain Eukaryota; kingdom Metazoa; phylum Arthropoda; class Arachnida; order Araneae; family Nephilidae; genus Trichonephila; species Trichonephila clavata. Next base: position 45,275 of record BMAO01002828.1, on the reverse strand, counting down.
ATTTGGTTGTTTTTCATCGCAAAATATCTTCCGCCATGTAGTCTTTGTACTTATTACGAAAGGTTTGAGGATTAGAAAGACCGAAGATGAAATAAGTATTGCGTAAAGCTCCCTAATTTCCCCCTATTTTGGCCAGTAACATTGTATGGATACCTCCATAGTATGTCTTCAAAGTAGTACCTCCATGTAAAATATCTGGTTCAGCATAAGTGAAAAATTTTGAGCAAAATATGAATATTGTATAATTAGGTTAAAAAAAAAATTCAAAGTGATAAATACTTTCAAAACTACACTATCAAAACTTTTTATGAAACTGTCAATTAATGTTACCATAGAATTTTCAATATCACGCGCACGCAATTCGCTAAAACTTTAGTCCGTTTCCCTCTTTAAAAAGTGGGAGAAAATGTGCATTAAAATATCTGGGATTGTGTCGGAATAGAGAACTTCTTAGCCAACTTGGCGATATTTCTAAAAGTTTGAGTTTGACATTTAACAAACGTAACGTAATAAACGTTAGACGTTTAATAAAAAACCATTTAAAAAATTGCTTTTTGTATAGATGTTAAATTACACTATGTTGCAGTTATTTGTTATAAATGTGAGAAATTTTTTATTAAAATCCCATTGTTAACAAATGCATAATTTTGCGCCAACTTGGCGGGGAGTAAGCAACGTCAACGTTTTACCCGCATACTTCCTGTTCCTGTAGGAATATAGAGATAAAATATATCCTATGTTACTAGCTGATAATGTAGCTTTCCATTGGGGAAAGAATTTTTAAAATCGGACCAGAAGTTCCCGAGATTAGCCGGAACAAACAGACAGACAGACAGACAGACAGGCAGACAAATATTTTTAAAAATTTTATATAAGTACCGTATATACCTTTAAATGCCTTTAGTAAAAAGCTGCTAATTTGAAATTACAAACAGACACTTTAATTTTATTTATTTATATAGATGAAAAAGAATACAGGATTGTATCAATATAGAAAAGATTTTAATTTGGAAATAAGATGCAGGGTTTTATCAAAAAGTGCGAAATCGTGAAGCTGACATAAAGCATTTAACCTCCAGAAAGGTTTTTCTAATATGAAATGTGTCCACCATGCACCGGTACACAAGTTTCACAATGAGTTTGTGACGAATCTATACGGTTCCTTCCACTAACTCCTTGGAGATTCTTTTAGAGAGATATTTTACTCAACCAGCTTTCACTGAAGGTATGAAAACATGATTATGCAAATTAAGTTTATTATATAAATTCTGTATTCGCGAGTTAGTGAGTGGAGGATCGTGAGTTATAGCAGGCCAGATCTAAGTTTATAAAAGTGTGTATTGAAGATTTTCCAGTGACGATCAATCGAATTGGATTTGATCCCGTCAAGCATAAGCGTTCAAGTCCTCAACAATAGGACTTCAACTTCACAAGAGTGCAGGTATCGTAAGTATTATTTTAATAGAAGTTTGAGGATAACTTGTAGTGCGCGGCAGAGCTGAAATTGAACTTTTATAAGTTATCGTAGAAATCAGTTGAGGCTCCGTAAATATTATCCCCAGGCTAACGGGTCTCACCTTCGCGCTCTTAGTATTGATCAACAATCTTAAATGGATTATTATTGTGCTTGCTTGATATTTTGTGACAGTAAAATAATTAGAGTGAATCATGTCGACTGATTGTTCAGTTCTCCCCACACATCTAGCCGGGTCCGAGAGAAGACAAGGGGAGCATGAGGGAAGTAGGATGGATCCTACATTACATTACAAGTTCTCATACTGCTTATGAGGGTGTCAGTGAGTGAATATTAACGTCGCACTGTTCAGCTACACGAAGGCTTTCGGTGACAGACCTCGTAATTTTCAACCATGGTCAAGTGACGAGGAAGACACCTGAGCTGGCATCCCCTCTCCTAACTACTACACCACACCAATGAGAGGACATTTGAGCTCTCGATAGATTTAACGCGCATCGCTCCTCTACACGGTGGGTCCTTAGTGGTACTGGGCTCGAACTCGTGACCTGCCTGCCATGATCCAATACATTGACCACTTGGCTACCGCAGCCTTATGAGGGTGTCAATGAATGTTTGCGGCAAGAAAGCTTCATTCTTCCGAAAGCGCGACTTTTAAACCTTAGGGGTTTCTGAAAGAGTAGCTGGTCTGAAAAATGATCCTTCCAGATTATCCTAAGCATGTTCAATAGGATTGAGACCCGGAGATCTTGATGGCCAAACCATAAGAAGAATATCCTCTTTTTCATTATATTCATGAACAATGTGTGAGCTCTATGTGGATGCAGATTATAGTCTATAAAAAAGTAGTCCGGATCTGAAACCCTAAATGAATATACTCCAAACTTACGTGATGGGTGGGACTGAGTGATTACTGTGTGAGTCGAATTAGCATAAGTCATAGTATAATTTCTCATATGAATACACATAAATTTTCTTTACTTGGGGTTGGAGACGAAGGAAAATAATAACACTAGACAACATCAAAAGAGTTTCGGGCTCAAAAATAGTTTATTATGAAGTATTTTGGTCTGCTAAACACGAAAATCATCATAAAAACTTCAGATTAGCTCTTGTTTTCAAGAACTCGCTATTCATAAATAGCTGTATTTTTACTCATCTTTACTTTCTGTGTATAATATATTTGATGTTCATTTGAGCGGGTAGATGGAAGCTCTTGCCTCAGGAACGATTTTTATTTCAACGAAAGGCGTGTAACCAGGCCACCTTTCTTCAGGTGTGTTTTGAGTCTAACCTAGAGCATCAGTAGAACAAAGAACAGGCAGCAGTGCACGATTCAAGTGATATTCGCTGTTTTTCGTCTTATAACTCAAGGTAAATCAATTCAACTATATTTAGGTCTCAAAGATAGGTGTGGTATAAGGATTTTTAGACAGCAAAATGGATGAGAACTATCAACAGTTGGTGAAAGAACTCCTACAAAATTTTCATGACCCCAGGATGCAATATATCTTTAATGATCCATTTTTTACATTCCCATCTTGATTTTCCCCTAAAAACTGTGGAACTGTAAGCGATGTGAACACGGTGAAAGGTTTCATCAATGGAACGTATATATCAGGGTCGTCCGGATGAATCAATGCTCGCAAACTACTGCTGGACAGGGATAACTCGGGATACTCGGGCTTCGATATACAAGAGGCAATTCAAAAGGAAATGTTCATAGGAAATAATACTACTGATTTCTGATTATGTGTGTGTAAACACGGTTTTTAGAAACATGACTTATTGTACTGTATGAATGAGTTAGTAATGTTTTGTTCTTCTGATTTCCCAATAAATTGATGAATGGGCTGTGGTATATCTTAAAAACAAGTGCTAATAAATAAATTTCATTTACATATTCGTTTTTTTTCCACCCCTAAATTAGTAAGAATAGGCTATTTAAAACTAGGAAACAGATAAAAGTTTTTTTTTTTTTATGCCTAGTATAATTGAGAAAAAAAAAGTTTGATGAAATCACGGATAACACAAATACAAAATTCCAAACCAAATTTATTTTTATGTAGAACATTTCATAAAACCTTAACAAAATAGTGTTTTTCTTCCACAAAATTTCCTCGCAGCATGCTAAAAATCCCCCCCCCCCTTGTTTTTTTTTTTTTTTTTTTGAAAAATACGCTCTTTGTTGGAGTTTATATTTCCTAAAATATTTAACAATTTTTCAATTATATAAACTGATACCTTCTTACAAATTTACAGCCGTTATTTGATCTGCTTGAACAGTGTATAACGACTCAAGTTCTTCAATGTCTCGCTCATGCATTCCTATGAACGCATCCGTTGCCAATTCCTAATTGTGGGAATCAGCAGTTCCTGAACGTCATCATCCACTTTTAAATTTATTTGCGTGGCAAGATCAACAGTTTCTGCAATCAAATTACCAACATAAGAAAGATAAGAGTGAGTAGGCGAGTTGTGTAGGGCTCAAGCAAAAGACGAACCGACGAGATTAATACTCGCTAGCTCCGGGTTCGCGTAAGTTCGGAAGTCGAGGTATTTCAATGTGTGCTCGTTTATTTGTAATTCATATTTTAAAGTGTAGTGATACTTTTGGACATCTGGTATATAATGAACTTATGATTTATTTTGTATATTAATTATATTGTCGCGTAGATTAAATCAATATGGCAATTCGATACTCAAATAAAATGACAACAAATCTTGCTGGACACAACTGAAGACCTTATTCCAAAAAATGAATATTTCCTCTTATATATTGCCATCGAAAGTTCCAGAACTTTCCATAATTACACAATTATAGTTAACTTTTATAAATAAAAATACAATTAAAATAAAAGTACGAAAGAAATAAACAATTACAATTAATGAAAAAAATAAGCGCATGACACAAAAATTAAAGTTAATACAAAGAAAACAAAAGAAGTTATATTTTTTGCAAGTCGCCGGCAACCGGGCGCGTGAGTCCGTTTCCATGACAACCGAAGTGTGTGTAAACTATATTTTTTTCGCTACAATATATATTTAACATTATTTTAAAATGATCAAAAATTGAATGTTTATGCAATATTCAACGCTTTTCACAAGCTTTTATTTAACTTACAATGTATGTATGCATGTATGTATGTATGTATGTATGTATGTATGTATGTATGTATGTAATTTGTTCGGGTGGAATCTTGCAACTCAATTTTGAAGCTGATATCTTCACCCTTTTGAGCTGAAATTTTGTACACATGTTTAGTTTGGATGACAATGCATGTTTTGACCATTTATATTCCGATATTGCAATTAATTAAAAAGATATTAATTAAAAACATTTAACTAGTTTTGGGCGCCATCTTTGATATATCTGCATTGTTGTGTGTGTGTGTGTGTGTGTGTGTGTGTGTGTGTGTGTGTGTGTGTAATAATGTTATTTTTACAACAATGACAAAAGTTGGCGTCGAAAATCAGTTTTCAGCCAAACTGGAATTTCATAACGTTGCGCTATTCACTGTATTTATTAACTTTGTCTAAAAAATAATTACATTTCTACAACGTAAAAATAATCTAATTTCTGCAACGTATGCAATTTTTTTACAAATTTCTATCTATTTTCTTGGATTTAAATTCAAAACAAAAAAAGTCGAGCTATTTTTCAAGTAGATTGGTACATTGTATACCTTTCTCAACGCCGCCAAGTTAAACTGAGATGGAGAATTGTAGAAATTCTTTAAAAAATTTATCTAACTTTAACCTATGAAACTCAGACAAAAAACAATTACGGAATCGGAAGGATCATTTTTTATATATATATATATATATCTTACCCATCAAAAAGGAATCCGCTAGGAAAACAATAAGAGAAAAATATTATCCAGAAACGCAATGTATTTTCAATTAAAAAATAATTTTATATTAAAGTAATGAATTTTTTAAAGAAATTTTCTAATTGTAAGCCTTTAAGTAATTTAAATATACCTCATTTTATCACCAGTAATCTAAACACACACTACGACATGCGTCCTTAAATTTAATTACAAATAGTATCTGTTAATTTTATTTGAATTTTTTTTTTTGTTTGAAAATTACGATAATTTTGTTTCTCTAGATGAGTTAGGTACATTGTAAAACCAGCTCATGGTTATTGATATCCATAAAATGTGCCAAAAGAGAATAATTTGCAAATAAGGAGATTTTAAAAATAAGGAGAGAAAAAAAATCGAATCTGAGAAGAAAAATTTCGTTAAATAGGAAATGCACTTCGCTATTTGGAGTTATTTTACGAAGAAAACAGTAATATGTGCTTGGGTCCAGGAAAAAGTTCTTAAAATAGAGAAATTCTCAAAATAGAGGTTCGTTACATGGAGGTTTGACTGTATAAAAATAATACGATGGTTAATCATTTTTTCAAAATCAAGTTTCTAAAGATGACCTGAGCAATTAAAAAAATAGATTCTTACGTAGAAGATATCCAATGTCCAGCAAAATATTATCATTAGTTGAGAAAGCTTTCATTTTTGATTACAACATGCGTTATGAATTTTAAGCATTTTATTGATTAATACAAATATTTAAATGCCTTTTGAAGTTTTTTAATAAATAACTAGATTTTTCTTCTAATATGTTAGAGAAATATATCCCGTACCTTCAAAATATTTCAAATAAATAATATATTCTTTAAGATTTTTCGAAAAATAGTCAAAATTTCAATTAAACATTGAATAACTTCGTCGTTTATTAAGATAATTTCACGAAACCTTTTTTTCGTGTGTAGAACAATATTACCCAAGATCTGCACGAAAGATTGACAAAATTACGAATTTAAAAAAAAATTGTGTTTTTCGTCTAATACCCTTTTTGCGAGAATTGATTCAGCTAAATCAGAGATGGGTGAACCAGCGTTGAATGAGTTGAACAGGCTGAGAAACCTGTCCAGCGATAACTAAAAAGTAAAAAAATAAATTAAAAATAAAAAACTTTTTTAAGAACAAGCTTTTATTTAAACGATCTAAAAAGAATAAAATAAACTTTTCCTTCAAAACTTATTTTACTGTCAACTTATAACGTCATTATACAATTTATATGATATAAAAGCTTGTCGCGAGATTTACCTGTGTAGATAAACAAGTAAAATAAATAACTTGACCTCAATGATTTTAATTTTTAAAAATTCAAACTAAGTAAATAGGAGTACTTAAATCTCGCGACAAGCTTTTATATCATATAAATTGTATAATGACGTTATAAATTGACAGTAAAATAAGTTTTGAAGGAAAAAGTTTATTATTTTTTTCATTTAGTTATCTATATTTATTGACTAGTTTGTTAAACTTATACGGATTCCCCAGTAGATTAATAAAGCGTATAAAAAAATTATTACTAATAAACTGCATAGCATTATTCGCCCGAACGACAAATTAATTGTTTGTGTAATCCTTTCATAGCTTGTTAGTGTTGACAGGAAATTAAAATAATTGTTCGTTATGACAATATTTTATTATCTAAAGAAACAAAAATCTAGATTAAGTACAAACCACACATTTTATTGCAATTTTTCATTAAAATCCTTTCAATTCCGGTATGTCATAGTAGCACTTGAAAGAATCCGGATTTTTAACGGACGTGATTCTATGAGGAAGATTATTAATGATTTTCTTCACAATAATTTCTGTCCTTTTTCCGGTCAGAGTATACTGCAAAAAAGAGAAAATAAATTTAATATTAATAAAGAACATAAGAGTTACAATGAAAGTTTCGAGAAAGGCGCATATAATGAATGTAAAGAAAAATAATTAATCCCATATATAGTTATCAAGTACAAGCCGTTACCCAACCGTCTCACCAGGTATTTCATGATTTTGTAACAACACATGTACTTTTTAGGTCATTGCTTAGTCTATGAATAAAGTTTTCGATTGTATTTAAAACATTCTCTCCTTTAGCCATCACCTTTCAATTTAACAAGTAATATAAAAAAGAATTTTTAAGTCAATTCCTACTTTGAGTGAATGAATAGAAAGTATTTTATTAACGATTGAAAATTTGGACAAGATATATATATATACATACATAGAGACAGAGTGAACTAATAGTAAGATTTGAAAAAAGAGCATTATTTGCCTGCAATGTTGTAACAATGCACACCCGGTTTGGCTAGTTTCGCTGAAAAACTGGTTATCGACGCCAACTTTTGTCATTGTTTTAACAGTTACATTGTTACAACAATCTAGATAAATCTAAGTTGGCGTCGAAAACCGGTATTTCATTTCATTTAATTAATTAACCGGTAATTAATGAGTTAATATTTGAAAAAACTATATTAACATCAAATGCCATCCATTACAATTTTAAAACAATTTATTTGAACTTGATTGGATGAACAGAAATTTTTTTATTAACGATGAACAATTTGAACAAGATAAATGTGTATAAATATATATAGAGAGAGAGTGAGCTAATAGTAGGAATTGGAAAAATTAAATGTAAAAAAACTTTTTTAAGAACAAGCTTTTATTTAAACGCACTAAAAAGAATAAAATAAACTTTTCCTTTAAAACTTTTTTTACTATCAACTTATAACGTCATTACACAATTTATATGATATAAAAAGCTTGTCGCAATATTTAAGTACTCATATTTACTTAGTTTGAATTTTTAAAAACCAAAATAAATCAGGTCAAGTTATTTATTTTACTTGTTTATCTACACAGGTATATCTCGCGACAAGCTTTTATATCATATAAATTGTGTAATGACGTTATAAGTTGATAGTAAAAAAAGTTTTAAAGGAAAAGTTTATTTTATTCTTTTTAGCGCGTTTAAATAAAAGCTTGTTATTAAAAAAGTTTTTTTACATTTAATTCATTTTTTACTTTTTAGTCATCGCTGGACAGGTTTCTCAGCCTGTTCAACTCATTGACTGCTGGTTCGCCATCCCTGGTTTAGCTGAATTAATTCTCGCAAAATGGTATTAGACTAAAAACACAATTTTTTTAAATCCGTAATTTTTAAGCAATTTTTTCAATTTTCGTGCAGATTTTGGGTAACATTGTTCTACACACGAAAAAAAAAACGTTTAGTGAGATTATGTTCATAAATGACAAATTTATTAAATGTTTAATTAAAATTTTGACTATTTTTGAAAATTTTAAAGAATATATTATTTATTTGAAATATTTTGAAGATAAGGGATATATTTCTCTAACATATTAGAAGAAAATTTTAGTTGTTTATTAAAAAACTTCAAAAGGCATTTAAATATTTGTATTAATCAATAAAATGCTTAAGACTCAAAAACGCATTTTGTAATCAAAAAAGAAAGTTTTATCAAATAATGATAATTTTTTGCTGCACATTGAATATCTTCTACGTAAGAATCTATTCTCTTTTAATTGCTCAGATCATCTTTAGAAACTTGATTTTGAAAAAATCAATAATTAAATTCAAATAAAATTGACAGATTCTATTTGTAATTAAATTTAAGGACACATGTCGTAGTGTGTGTTTAGATTACTGGTGATAAAATGAGGTATATTTAAATTACTTGTAGGCTTAAAATTAGAAAATTTCTTTAAAAAATTCTTTTATTTTATTATAAAATTATTTTTTTTAATCGAAAATATATTGCATTTCTAGATAATATTTTTCTCTTGTTGTTTTCCTAGCGGATTCCTTTTGATGGGTAAGATACATAAAAAAATGATCTTTCCGATTCTGTAATTTTTTTTTTGTCTGAGTTTCATAGATTAAAGATAGATAAATTATTTAAAGAATTTCTTCAATACTCCATCTCAGTTTAACTTGGCAGCGTTGAGAAAGGTATACAATGTACCAATCTACTTGAAAAATAGCTCTACTTTTTTGTTTTGAATTTAAATCCAAGGAAATAGATAGAAATTTGTAAAAAAAATGCATACGTTGTAGAAATTAGATTGTTTTTACGTTGTAGAAATGTAATTATTTTTTAGACAAAGTTAATTAATACTGTCAATAGCGCAACGTTATGAAATTCCAGTTTGGCTGAAAACCGATTTTCGACGCCAACTTTTGTTGTAACAATAAAATTATTACAACAATGCAAATATATCCAAGTTGGCGCCCAAAACTAGTTTAAAGTTTTTAATTAATATCTTTTTAATTAATTGCAATATTGGAATATAAATGGTCAAAACATGCATTGTCATCCAAACTAAACTTGTATACAAAATTTCAGCTCAATGGGAGGAAGATATCAGCTTCAAAATTGAGTTGCAAGATTCCACCCGAACAAATTACATACATGTATGCATGCATACATACATGCATGCATACATACATGCATACATACATGCATACATGCATACATGCATACATACATGCATACATACATGCATACATACATACATGCATACATACATACATGCATACATGCATACATATGTATGTATGTAATAAAAGTTAACTTTGAAAGCAAAATTTTACATTCTTTTAAGGCTTTTTTGGTTAATGTTATGAAATAGGACCCAAATTTGGAATACTTTTTCAAATATTAAAATACTCCAACATTAATATTGCATTCTGGCTTGATATCTAGTTTGATATCACGGGGCAAGGTGCCAAGAGCTGCTTGGCGCGATAGAGGAATAACGCCAAGTGCCACTTGTCGCTGGAATGGAATCCTCATCAAGTTAATTTTAATTGTTTTAAAAAGCGAAATGTATTTCAAATGAATATAGGAGTGAGTGATTTTGGGGTTTATTGGCGCAAGAGCCGATTTCGGCTATACTGCGCCAAACATTTGTTTTAATATCTGGTCTAGACGGGAAGAGAAAGAAAGAATGAATTGAATGACAAGAAAGAGGGTCGAAAATAGAGAAGGATCACTAGGGTACCACGGGTTCGTGAAGCCCGTGTTTACCAAAGACAGTAAACCCCGTGGGAAAAGGAAAAGATCACTAGGGCACCTCGGGATTGTGACACCCGTACTCACCTAAAGAAGGTGAGCCCCCTGAGGGGCAAATGAATATCGGAAGAGAGAATATATAACCAAGATAAATCAATAAATAACGAATATTAATATAATATTATAGAAAGGTACATGTACTATTATGCTGTATATATGTATATAATAATCTTATAAAATAATTTAATAGCATTATATTACAATACGGTGATTATTTTTTTTATAATTACTATTATAAATTATATTATGATTATTAAAAATTATATATAATTATTAAATCATACTATATGTATATTATATATATATTTAACATTAATTATAAAAAGGAATCACCGTATTGTAATATAAAAAAAATTTTACATATGAATACTCATAACATTAAATGAATAACTTAATATGCAATAAAAATAGACGGGCTGACCCGGCCACGCGTTGCTGTGGCTTTGTTAAGATAAGTTAGTTCAATATTATCCTAAAATATTCAATGCAGTCAAATTAATCTTCGTTTATAATTTTGGAGGGTTGAAGTAAAGTATAAAACATAATTTTTTTAATTTTGCATTTCATTCATCTCCTATTTGAGTGTATTTTAATGCATGAATTACTGACGAAGTCGTTAAGTAACAACACATGAAGATTTAATTTTATAAATGAGGTGAATAACGTTGATTCTTTGCAATTTTTAAAATTATTTTTATCATTTTAAAGTATAACAAATTATTTTATACAACTAATCGCTAATCGGTGCACAATATTTTTCGGTAACCCGTATTTTGCAAACTCAAATAGATTCAACGGTTTTCGTACACGTGAGCATACAATATCTAGTTGTCCATTCGAGAAATATGGATTTTCTAAGCCCAAGTATCAAATGAATATTGTTCGGGTTTCAGATTCATTTATGGTCATCGCGAAAGCCAAACGAATCGAGAATTGAAGCTTTTTGAATTGTATTGGAGATTATGACGGTATCAGTGGAATAAGTGGCAACAGATTCCGTAGTAGCAGAACCGAATTTTCATTTAAACTTTACAGTCAAAATGTTTGCTTCAAGACGTATCCAGTATAATTCTTTTGATGATCAAACATGCACCGTTGCATTATCTAGGTGAATTTAAGTTACACAGATAATATCCAGGGAACTAACGGAAGATTATGTGGTGACATTCCTGATACATCTAGAGAATTCAAAAACTCGGTTGGAAAAATTCAGGGTTTTGTTTTCGTCAACAATAGTGTCGATTGGTTTAAAAGACGTTCGATCGACTGGCAACAACCCTGTGTCTGGAAGTTTATTTCATCACAATATCAACATTTTTTCTGATTAAGTAACAGGATTACAGAGGCAATAATTATCTAGATAATTATACAGCATATCCGGAAAAACACTTTTAATCAGTTCCTTTTTGCCTAAAGAACATTACAGAAATAGTCTGGTTATTTCATGCATTATGTATTGGGATGAAGTTCCACTTCAACGTTTCCAATATTCAGTAGAGTTGGTTAGGAAATATTTGCTCAGATTAATCATATTGCAAATGTACTCGCGTGTTTATGGTCAGTCGAAGTGTTTCCACGTTTCGCCATAAAAACGATTATTTTAAACGGGCAATAATTTCGTGAGCAAAAGTAGAGCGTGTAATGGCTGTTAATGTCTGTTAGAAATCACCAGTCAGTAATACAACAGCAACACCGAATATTCTCTCGTTGCCATTGAAATCTTGCAAAGCTCTATGTAATGCTTAGAGTGAATGTTTATGTGTCATGGTACACTTATCCCTGATCATGATTGAATTCATTTGCAATACTGTAGCCAATCCACTCTTTTTTTCAATGGTACACATTCCATCTTGCATTTTATGAATGTCCAATGGCAGTTGATGCGGAATGTGCAGTTTTTCCCTAACAAAGTGACAACAATGCTCGAATATGCAATTTTCTATTGCAATCATATTTTCGCACGACTGCACTTGAAAGTTTAGTTGTTTTAGGGAATGAAATTCCGGAGGTGGATCTCGAACGCAAAGCCATTTGACCTCATTCCAGCAATATCCAGAAAATTTACGGAAGCTTTTGAAATCCGTATCCAGATTCTCGTTCCCATCCTGAGAAGCACTCGGTGCCCACTTTCGACGCCCCTCCTCCTGTAAGTTCAGTCTCTGAAAGGGCACATTACGGTCGGCTGGCATTATCCGGCAAAGTTACGGTAGTTTCTAAAATCCGATTTCAGATTATTCTTGTTTCCCATCCAGAAAAACACCAGGAAAGTATTTCTCTCTTCTCAAGAATTTTAAAGCAAGCCCCTTCCACAGTTCGTGGAAAATACTTTCGTCTGGCATTATTTGACGTAGATACGAGATTAGCTTGAATTAGATTGAGAATATTCGGATCGGCAGTTCCGAAATACAATCAAGACCCACTTTTTGTGTCTCTACGTCGGCAAGTTAGGCTGGTACTGCTGTCCGAGAATATTCTGATCCCCCGGATTTATCTAGCAAAAATACAGGAATTTCTATATTTCGATTTCAGACTAGCTTAAACCATCTCAAATTACACCAGGAATATACTTTTCCCGAGCCAAGACATTGAGGATAAGCTCCTGCTCCGGTTTGCGTAAAAGACGGTCATTCTGAATTATCCAGCAAAGTTACAGTTATTTCTCAGATTGAATATCAGATTCGGATTATACATTTTGAAATACACCAAGACCACGTTTTCACGATCCAGCTTTTAAGGTAGTGAGTGATTTTGGGTTTATTGGCGCAAGAGCCTATTTCGGCTATACTGCGCCAAACATTTGTTTTAATATCTTGTCTAGACGGGAAGAGAAAGAAAGAATGAATTGAATGACAAGAGGGTCGAAATAGAGAAGGATCACTAGGGTACCCGGTTCGTGAAGCCCGTGTTTACCAAGACTGTAAACCCCGTGGGAAAGGAAAGATACTAGAGCACCTCGGGATTGTGACACCCGTACTCACCTAAAGAAGGTGAGCCCCTGAGGGGCAAGGCTTTAGGACAGCCCTGCTAAGGTGTGTCTAAAATACGGTCGACTGGCATTATCCGGCAAAGTTATTGAAACTCCTAAAATGCAATTTCAGATTCTCGTTTAACACTACAAAATGCACACGGAGCCGACTTTTGATGCTCCAGCGCGAGCAATTTCAGTCGCTAGAGAATGAAAATCTAAACGCGGGACTCGAATCATATGCCTTTTCTCCTAATTCAGACAATATCCGGCAAGTTTAGTGGAGTTTCTGAAATATGATTTCAAATTATCGTTTCCCGCCCCTAGATACAACTGGAGATTACTTTTGTGCCCCTGAGCCGGCCAGTTCAGTCCCTGGAAAGGGCATTAGGGTCGTCCGGCATTATCTGGCAATGTTACAGGAATTTCTAAAATTCGATTTCAAACTCTCGTTCACCATCTCGAATAGCAACAGAAACGCACTTTTCCCGCACCAAGACATTAAGTGTAAGCTCCTGCCACGGTTTGCATAATAAACGTTAGTCCTGAATTATCCAGCAAAGTTGGTTATTTCTCAGATTGGATATCAGATTCGGATTATCCATTTTAAAGTACGCCAGGGTCCAGGTTTTCCCGATTCAAGGCTTTTAATGTAAGTCCCTATTTTGGCGTGTCTAAAATACGGCCAGCCGGCTTTATCCGGCAAAGTTACGGTTATTTTCGTAAACTGACTTAAAAATCGGATTCCACACCCCGAAATACGCCAGGCACTTAATTTTAATGCATTTTGGTTTGCAATATCTGCTTCCACAGACGCATGAGCATTTCCACATTTTGCGATTGTTCCTTTACGGGAATATTCGCAAAATATGGCAATGTGTTTTCCGGATTCTTCACATTTCCGGCAATAAAAAAATTATGGCGTCATTAATTGAAATAAAAACTATCCTATGTTTTAAGTTGGACGAAATGACACTCAGTATGCAAAATTATATTATGATGGGTTGAGTAGTTTTGGAGTCCATCGTGGACAAACACTGTGACACGTATATTTTATATATAAAGATATAATAAAAACTTTTATAAATAATGAATATTAACACATAATTTAATTGTATTTTTATATTATAGATAAAATAATTCAAATGCTATGAAAATTGTTAATTTTTTAAAGAAATCGAATTAAAATCGTCTGAAATATAAAAATTCTAATATACGTTATCCCCATGGCAACCACATTGCCCAACGCTATTAAGGTAGATAACCACATTGTAATTTTATCGCCCATCTTGGCGAACATAAACTTGGTGCCTGGCCCCGTGTTATCAAACTAGCACCAGTTATTTATACGCTTTTGCAAAATCAAGCTTCCAAACATAGATACAATGAAATATTTTTGTTTTATTTAAGGAAAATTTGAGTTAAAAGTTTGTTGATTAGAACACGTAAAATATAAAATTCATAAGTATTTTAATTTTACTAAACGTATTCCCAAAAACAAATTTTGCGACACATGCTATAGCAAATAGCTCAAAATGAATCTTTATACAATTAGAAGAATTTGATTCTAGAGATTTTTTTTTAAACACCATTCTAAAAAGCATACACATTAACTTTTTCTTTTATTTCATTACGTGATTATTCTGATCAGTCACACATTTTATGATAATCATTACAACTGGAACTAGTTTGATATCACGGGACACGGCGCCAAACGCTGTTTGGCGTGATTCTTTATCACGCCAAGCAGCGCATGCCATCAAGATGGCGGCCTAGCGGTAAGACTCGTCAGGAAAATAATTTTAAAGAACTGTTTTGAAAAACATTAAAATCGATTTCAAATGAAGAATTTAGGAATAGATTGTGACTAACCAAGATCAATAAATAATTAATATCAATATTATAAAAAAATCATATTTACTAGTAGTAATTTGATGCATTATACAATAATCTTGTAATATTATGTTACAGAAATTATTATATATAATATTCATATTATACTAAATAGTTATAATTATTAGATATTCATATGATATTACTTTTTATTATTTTATATAATAATAATCACGTAATATAGTTTAATAGATTCTATAAAAAGAATAATCATCCTATTGTAATATAATAAGAATCGTACACAGATAAGAATACTCATTTAACATAATTATAAAAAACAACAAAATAATAACTCTAAATAAACAACATAATACTTAGAAATAAATAAAATAATTATAAATAGCACATGTAATAATATAAAATAATTATTACAAATAACGTATATTATATGATTATTACACATTCTAATTATTGTATTTTTATATTATTAATAAAATAATTACATATAATATATATTAAAATTGATAATGAATAGCAACTAAATAGTACTTAAAGCTTGCTATGTTCCAAAAACTGCAAATTTCTTCAACGAATTTCATCGAACAAGAAACGAAAAAATAAACGATTTATAGAAATAATTAAAAATATAACACTCATTCTTTTTTTAAAAAATATCCTAGTTCTCACCAATTATATTATTTCGAAAACAGCATTGAATAAAACAGAAGACTGAAATATATTTTGATTCGGGATTGCAATGAAAATGATTAAATTGTAAAAGAAATCAAAATAAAATAGTCTGAAATTAATAGGATTACCACGGGAACAGAACCAATAAAAATTATTTCTAATATACGTTATACCCATGTGTGTGTGGCAACCACCATCGCCAGACGATAAAAATATCAAGGTAACCATATTGTAATGTTATCGCCCATCTTTGCGAACATAAGCAACAACTTGGCGCGATGTCCCGTGATATCAAACTATATATAGCAGGCCTCCCACTATAAACAGCGTTAAAATATTTTTCCGATGTCACAACCAAAACCATACAGTGCAGGGCACACGTCCAAATGTCCAATGGTCATAGCCTAACCAATCACAGAGAGACAGTCAAAAGAGTCGGAGACACCAATTTGCGGCAGATATGGGGGAGAATCTCTCTCTCAGAATGTTCAATAATAAATTCAAAAGTAAACAAGAGCAACAAGTATAATTAAATAATCTGTTTTTAATATGAATACGAAAATAAACTAAGATATCCAGATTTTACTAAATATATATCACGTTCTAGTAATATAATGTATAAAAATAATATAATGTATAAAAATAATTCCAAAATTTATTGAAAATACAAATGCGTAATACTTCAGAATACTTAAAAACTAGTTAAAATTCTTCACAAAAAAAATTACCTCATCATTAATATCCGGCTCAGGTAAACTTGGTAACGTGTCGTTTCCTACAACAGATTCAGTGGCCATACTAAGGTTTCAAATCAAGCTTAACTGTTCTTTAGCAGGCAAAAGGATTCAAACAGCAACGTGTGTAAAAAAAATGTCTTGGCAGCTATTCTGGTTAAACACATCTGTATCTAAATGGGCTGCATCACACAATGATATTCTTCTTTGATATAGCTCAGATTCACAGAAAGTTTGAGTAGAGAGAGTAAAAATATTAACGCCCCACTATTGAACTACTGAAGGGCTTTTAGGGACAGACCTCGTAATATTTGAATCAAGGTCAAGTGACGAGGAAGACACCCGAGATGGCACCCCCTCTCCTAACTTTCACACCACACAACATGAACCACGACGTATTTACCGCGCATAGGTCCCTCTAATTGGCGGGTCTTAAGCAGTACTAGGCTCGAAGTCATGACGCGCCGGCTATTAGGCTCCCGCGGCCACTCATTGAACGTTTGTACAAATCCATATATATAGACTTTTCAATGTTAAGCCTTGTAGTTTTAAATCGGATCTTGATGGCAAGGTCGACAAAGGAGGTGGAATCCAATATTGTAAATCCATCCCGTAAAAACGTGATGTACTCTTATTTCAAATTGTCATGGTTTTGAAATCTTGGCCAGTGTTACTGAGTCGTAGGTTTTAGTCCTATTGCCCCTGAAGTTGTGTGGATCGGCTGATGGGCGTTAAATTTGTCGCCGCTTATGGATGGTGTAATGTGGAAGATTAGAGAATATGGTATCAGCTGAAGAGTTGTCTTCGTCACTTGACACAGGCGCAAAATAACGAAAAATTTGACAATAGTGTAACATTAATAAAATACGAATCAAATTTAAAACCTATAAAAAAAAGAGAGGACATTGATTTTCTTGTTTAAGGTATAGAATATAGAATTATAAGATATTATAGAATTAATTATAAGAGGACATTGATTCTTACTTAAGGTATAGAATATAGAATTACAAGATATTATAGAATTATAAGAAAAGTTGAGTTAAATGACACGAAATGTGAAACCCAAGAGGTGATCTGAG
Source organism: Trichonephila clavata (assembly GCA_019973975.1). Classification (NCBI taxonomy): domain Eukaryota; kingdom Metazoa; phylum Arthropoda; class Arachnida; order Araneae; family Nephilidae; genus Trichonephila; species Trichonephila clavata. The sequence goes on along the minus strand of BMAO01002828.1, from coordinate 27,553 downwards.
ATCTTATGAAATGTGAGATCTCAGGTTTATTAGCATACAATGTGCATAGAGGGTGAAGAGGGGCCGTATGAACTGTATCTTATATAAACTCAATGATTTTCTTTTTTACTATCGATTATACTGCTTTCAGACGGCAAAAGTTCATTTATTTTAATGTGAATAAATAGCTCAGGAAGAATGAATAATTCTTAATTCTGTATTTTTTTGCATATCTTTTTCAAAACCACGTAAGTTTTTGTTAAACTTAATAATCCTTACATACGTTTTGTTAAAGTAAGAATCTTGTCGTATATCAGTGAAAAAATTTGTTTACACGTTAAACTTGTACAAGAAAGATAAATTTCAAAACAATATTTAAGCTCGCAAATCAGTGCTTCTCAAACTTTCAATCTTCGCGACCCAATATTCAATCGCAGTTTTCATCTCGCCCCCCCCCACCTAAACAATAAAAATACGTGTGTGTGATATTACACTTTGAAACAAAACCAACAAACAACTTCAATCTTAAGTCTCACCGGCGTATAAAAACGTCTCGCTCAGTCAAATGTTAATTTCCCCAGACGTATACATAAGTCTTTCCGAAGTACGATCTTTTCTGTGCACTGCTATCCATAAACTAATTCCGAAGGTTTCGGAATACAGTAAGGACATGAAACAATGTTTGCAAATTATTTACTTATTTCAGAGAATTTGCTTATTTACCCCCCCCCCCTCCCCAATAAATCCCATACACATGCCTACATGGAAAACAGACATTGGGAAACAAATCGCATCACTTTAAATAGGCAGGTCAGGGATTAATTATAAACCGTACAAATTATCAAGACAAGTGTTAATTCTTGTATATAATTTTATATATGGCAAGCCCCCATGGAGTCACACTGGTATTTATTAAACTTCTTAATTTGAGTATTGTTAAATTAATTGTAAAATACACTGTGCAGTACGTAGATACATTTATAAGTGTATTATGACAGTGTAAATGTGTATTTTATATTTTATTATGTCAGAATGTATTTTGTTTGTTAACTTTCAATAAATTAACAATTCTTTTAAAATAATCCTTTACTTTCGATTTTTTACTAATCTCGTGCCCCCTCATATACACTGCTGGGCACCGTAAATGCAACACCAAGAAAGACAAGAGATAGCACAACAAAATTTATTTTGTCGATAACATGTTGACCAAGTACCAAATTATTAAATTTATAGACTTCTGTGAAGTGTGGTTAATGACAGAATCAGTAGCCAGAGTAGCCGCCATTGTTGGAGATCACCGCTGCCACACGCCTCGGCATTGATTCAAAGAGACTTTGGATGTGTTCTTGGGGTACAGCAGACCAAGAAGCTTCCACACGTTGCCAAAGTTGATCTGGTGTGGCAGCTGGGGGTGAAATCTGGGTCAATCGTTGAGCAACCATGGACCACATGTTTTCTATCGGCGAAAGATCCGGAAAGCGAGCCGGCCAGGGATGCAATTCAATCTGGTGAGTGACGAAGAACCTTTGGACAATGCGTGCCACGTGTGGTCGCGCATTATCCTGTTAAAATATGGCTGTGGCCAAGCCCTGAAGGTAAGGAAGGACAACTGGCTCCAACACCTCAGAGATGTAGCGCTGGCTGTTTAAAGTACCGGAAATGCGTACTAGAGGAGTGCGAGAGTGATATCCAATACCGCCCCATACCATAATACCCGGCGCAGGACCAATGTGGTGCTGCTGTTCAGCATCCTCTCTCCACGGTGTCTCCAGACTCGAATCCACCCATCGTGGTGTTGCAGACAGATGCGTGATTTGTCAGTAAAGACAACTTCATTCCATTCTGCCACCCACATCCTTCTTTTATCGCACCATTGGAGGCGGAGACGTCTGTGGTTCTGCGTCAAGGGTAGACCAAGCAATGGACGTCTTGCGGACAGACCACTCTGCTGTAAACGGCGTCGAATGGTACGCGCAGACACTGAATGCTGCGTTACAGACTCAATGTGCTGTGCTATGGTTCGTGATGTGACTGAGCGATCCGTCACTGCCATGCGCACAATTTGCCTGTCCTCAAGTGAAGTGGTGCACTGAGGTGGATACGATCGACCACGTCGTTCCGTCGTACCCTCCTGCATCCAACGGTCACATATCCGCATTACAATTGTTTGGTTTCGTCCAACACGACTACCGATTTCCCTGAAACATAATCCACAATCTCGGTAGGCCACTATCCTTCCTCTGTCGAACTCGGATACTTGATCAAAAGCTGATCGCTGTTTTCTACGAGACATAACTGATCGTTTTTTGAAAAAACCACAAGAAAAATACAATTGCCGAACTTGAAATCGTTGAAATCTCCAAGCCTTAAATAGTGCTTTGAGGTGGCGCCACAGGCGTGCGTGATGTGTGTCTGTGCTGAAATTCTAATCATTTGCATATCTCACCTCTGCTTGTGCATGTTGTAAATTTCATGTTATTTTAGTGCTTCCTTCAGGGTGTTGCATTTACGGTGGCGAGCAGTGTAGTTATCACGCCCCACAGTTTGAGAAACGCTGTCGTAAATATACTTTACGAATTTTGTGTTTCTTTTCTTTCTTTTAACTTTTATCTTCTCTTCCGGTTCATAGGAAAAGAACAATAACTTACAGAGAGAGTATCGTCAAAAGCCCCGCAATGCTTAACCTTTTCCTGTGCAGAAGTTAACACAGCTGTTTCTATCCTGAAACCAAATAAATCGGCTGGTCTCGATTCTATTTCAAATGCGACTGTTAAACAGCTTCAATTAACATTCCTTTCTGTTAACCATAAAATTTTTCAATGTTTGCCCGCACGTGTTTGAAAACTAGTCCAAGTGATTCTCCCCTCCCCAAAACAAACGAGTTTAGAATTATTTCAGCTCCTTGCAAATATTTGGAGAAACTTTCTGTTAACAGAAATTGCTAAAATGCACCATCGAAACTTTCCCCCTAGTGATTTTTGTACAGTTTTTTACCCCCTCTAAAAAGTACGTTTGAATGAGATTGTTCAAAAAGTAAAAATTTGGAAACAATCTTAATTTTTCTTGATTTAAAAAAGGTGCTTTTGACAATACATGGTAACCTTACAATCTTAACCTCCTTTAGAAAGCGAAATTTCTAATAAATTTATCTAATCCCCTTGTAGACTTTAAATAGAATGGCCAAAAAAGCCACTGGAATCGACTTCTACAATTCATCGTTTTGGAAGGGGTTGCTCTGATGCCTCATTTTCTGGACGTTTTTTTTGGAATGTTGTCAATGATCTCTCCAAGCTTAATATTGTCTTCTGCGAAATCATAATTTTCGCTAACGACATCTTTACCTCCAAGGTAAATACCTTCATGCGACTTTTCTACACCCTGAAAAAACTTTGAATCTCCCTTCCGATTATTCAAGAAGTTTTAAACCGTCTTTAATCCTGATAACCAGAGTCTTGGCCATTGAAAAATTGAACGTTTACTGTGATGCATTTGAGATATTTCTCGACGAAACTCCCTCGATTACAAGAATGATAATGTGATATCTTAGGGGTCCTTCTTGACAGTAAATTTTGCTGGAAGAAACACTTAAATTACGTATCGGAGAAACGTGACGAATTACAGCGTAGATTAAAAATGAATCTGCACGCAACACATTCGGTATCAATTTCAACATACATTCGTACTGTTGGGGTTTGGAGTGTGACTCTTAAGGTATCCGACTACCCTAAAATTATGACTTTTGCCAAAGATTGACAATTTTTTTATGATTTTATTTTATACGCCATCTTATTAGCTTTATAAAAATACCAAGTTTATTATTTTCCGTTCACTAGAAGAAACACTACAAGTGTTTTAATAAAAGCAGATGCCTTACTTTAAACCAGATATACATTAAAACGCGTTTTACTCTAAATATGCTTTTTCGAAAATACTCAAGCGATGCCAGCGATTGCTAAAAACTTTTGACAATAATTACAGAAAAATTTCAGTTAAGTTTTGTATAATAGTAGAAGTGTCTTAACCTTCAGATTTATCAATCAGTGTTTTATTACAAAATTTATAAATCCCTTATGTTAATTAATCACTTTTTTAAGCAATTTCATATAATAACCGAGATAAAGTGCTCTAGTTTTTGTAAAAAAAATCTCTTATCCTGAAGGTCATTTCAAAAATGAATAACATAACAGACTAGAATTGAAAATTTGTTCATAAACTTTAGTACAGAATTGGCCGCGTTTATGCTATTTTTTGTAAATTTTTGCCCATTTTAGTAACAATTCCTTTCTCTTCTGAATTTTAGCATATTTTTCTTAAAATATACTAAACAAATCTAAAAATAACAAAAAAAATCTCCGTATCTCTTTTTTTTAAATTTTCGCAACCAGTCGGATACCTTAAGTAATGAGCAAACATCAACGTCGCGCTATTCAGCTACTCGAGGGCTTTTGGCGACGGATCTCGTAATTTTGAACCATTGTCAAGTGACGAAGATGACACTCGAGCTGACATACCAATCTCCACACCACACCAACATGAAGGACGTTCGAGCCCTGGCATTTTATCATGCACCGGCCCTCTCTGCATGGTGGGCATTTAGCGATGTTCAGCTGGACCTCATGAACGCCAGCCAGGAGTCCTGATACCTTGATCAACAATAGTTATTCGCTTAAGTGGAAGACTCACTCAAAATATCCGTAACGCATATAAAGACTTTTGCGCGTTAAATGCGGGTACCGCGCGCACGGACAATCATTTTAGATAATTTCTTCTTTCCCTCCAATCGACATCACTATTAATAATGTTGCCTATAAAGAAAATCTGCTTCCATCCAATTATAATTGTGTTCAGTCTCCCTCATCCTACAGAAACGAAAGCTCTCTCTATCAATATTATTCAATTTACCAACAAAACTTCGACCGGTTTCCTTGTTATTTGCTATACTGTTGACAGTAAAATAGACGAGAGTTTTTTTCGAATTTGTCGTTTTCAGAAACGATATTGTGCGAAGCCGAGCACTTTCAATTTATAATTAATGATGAATCCACATTTTTTGTAGCCGAGCTTATGTTTCCCACCGAATAGATCACTGAACAAAATGGCGTTGTCTCAGACGATCTCATTTGTATAGATTCTCTGAAGTTTATTTCTTCCTCCAATGACATAATTGTCGAGATTCAGAATTAACTTAATCCTAAAAGATAAAAACATCTAGATTGCTTTTATATTTGTTCGTGTACACTGGTCAATTTCCTTGCAGACCATCATCAAGCGTGAAATTGACATTAGTGTGAATGTCTCTAGTTCTTTTACACGATATTTATGAGAGTGGAGTATCTCAGAACTAATGTAGTTTCAAAACGGGAGTTGAACCCAAAAAAAATTCCTTCTATTTGGGAGAGATAGTCATGCCAACAGTTATTCCCCTAATTACATAATGATTCCCTGGACATAGCATTTTAAAAGTTATTTGAACAAGTTTAATATGGTTCCTCTTCCTTGGGACTTTAGCGTTCATGGCGAGGAAAACAGTGAACATTTGTTCCTTCGGTTCAAAGTTTCTCAATGAAAAAAAGTCTTAGAATCCCGACACGCGAAAAAGTTTCAACATTAATTGGCTTTCAGATTTCTACTGAAAGTACTTTATGATTTTCATAAATATTTGTAATCCTTCATAACTTAATTTTGTGAGGAGTTTCATATTTCTGCTTGCCCCGTGTGATAACTTGTGTTACTCGAGGAATTGTAAATAGTATCTAAAGAGTGTTGCCGAATTCGACCTACTAATTCAAAGAGGTGAAAGACAGTATGGGGTCGCAAACCGCGTTTAGCCGGAGTTATTCGTAAAAACAGTTCTGAAGGGTGTAATGCCGAGTGGGATGAAAAGGGAAAATAAGAGGCAAGAAATGCATTCATTAGACTTGCATGTTTACAATACGAGCAATTCATCACCGCTCGACATCATAATTGTAACTGGAATTTTAACTTGTATCTCCGACGTCAAGCATTGTTCGTATAGTAAACATGCTTGGGTCTAATATACTTGCGTACCTCTTATTGCCTCTTTTCATACCACTCTACATCACAACCTTCACAACTGTTTTAGCGAATTACTCCCACAAAACGTGGTTTGCGACCCCATGTTGCCTACCATCACCCCTCCGAGTTTGTCCGTCGAATTTGGCAACACCCTGTATGTTAAAGAATTCCTCGATAATATTCTTATTTTATTTGTTTCATTTATTGCAACATCTTACCCAATTAAAGATTTCCCTAAAACATTTCTTAATATGCTAATTCAGTGCTTCTCAAACTTTCAATATTTGCGACCCAATATTCAATCATAATTTCATCGCGGTCCCTTCCGTACAAATAACAAAGCAGAAATTCAATACTATACTTTGAAGCCAAGGCTACAATACGATTTTAACCTCTTACGCGACACCGGTATATATACACGTCTCGCTCAGCCGGTGCGTTAACTTCCCCGAATGTATATATACGTCTTTCCGAAGTACGATGTCTTCTGTGCACTTCTATTTATAAAATTATTCAGTAGGCTTTGGAATGCAATAAAAGGACCTTGACAAAGTTTGCGAAGGGTTTACTTGTATCAGGATTTCTTATTCATTCCCCCCCCCCCCACCTCCAATACAACACATACACGCTTCTATGTCCAAAATGGAAGTATTGGGAGAGAATCGTGCAACTTTTAATCGGCAGGGAAGGGATTTATAAACCGTACAAATTACCAAAATGAGTATTAATTTTGGTGTATAATTTTATATATGGCACGCCCGTGGGATATCACTGGTAATTATCAAACTTCTTTAACTTGGTATTTTTAAATTAATTATAAAATGCATTGTGCAATACCGATGCATTTATATCAGTACAAATGTTAATTTTATTGTGTATTATGTCAGAATGCATTTTGTTGGTTTACTTTCAGTAAATTAATTTTTTAAGTAATATTTGTTTTCGATTTTTCAATATGCTCGCACCCCCTTCGAAGTTTATCACACCCTTAGGGGACCCCATAGTTTGAGAAATGCTGCGTTAAGTAAAATATATTCTAGGTTTGCATTGGGCATTAAATGCAATGCGATGATTTTACTCGCTAAGTAGAAGTCTTCCTCAAATAACATTCGACCACAAGAGAGAAATGTTCGATTAACAATAGAGATGTTTTTCCATTTATTTTCACTAACTTTTAAACTAAATCCACGTGATCTTAACAGTAATAAAAAGGACATACCTACCAATAGGCTATTACCGTCATGATTTACGAACCCAAGATTCGAGTTAGTGCGAGCTTCAAGAAAGAAACAGAACATAAAACAAAATTTTTTATTTAAATACACCTAAATTGCACTACATAGTGCTGCATATAACAAAATATTCATTCACAACTAAAAATCAGAAATACAATCTACTCTAAAAGACTAGAGGTACACAGTCTGTTATCAGATTGAGTCATAGAAACTCACATAATGTAAATTTAAACTGACATAAGGGAAATGTAATATCACAATTAAAAGCGAGATGACAAGAGTTACGAAATTGGTGTAGTACATGTAGTAATAAAATGACCTATTGCAGTATTTTTCCGACGAGTTGTCGAAGTCGGCCGATATATTGATGAAAGTAATCATGTCTAGAAAAAGAAAAGGCACAGGATAAGTATATTCAAGACCACAAATATATATGGAGTAGACTCTCGATAATTTGAAGTTGAAAGGACTAATGAAAAACTTTAAAATATCAAGAGGGTAAGAAAATTCCCGAATTTTTTTCATAACATTTAAATTTTAAACCAAGTAACAAAGCGACAATCGTACAAATACAATATAAATGCAATACAGAATTTAAAAGCCACGTATTAAAAGAATACATTTATGTAATAATTCGCTCTCACGCCCCACCCAATCTCTTCCATTCCTCATTGGAAATTAAATAGTTTCGCATCCGGTTCCCTCAGACACTGCCCCCCCAACACCATTGGTTCAAGGCAGGGGCCAGTAGGTCCCACGCCCCACTTGGTGCCATATACTATAAGTAACACAAATGAGCCATGAATAGTTATGTCAGTCCGACGCAAAATACACAATCCTACGCATCTCTTCTTCACAATAGTGGACCATCCTTTCCGAGCACATGTGTAGCAAGGCCACGTCTCAAGAGATATGGAAGTTTATAATGGGTGTAGCCAGAACTGTCCACTAGAAGGAAAGCATTAAAAGTATCTTTTCGCCTGAGGAACCGGGAAACACAAAGGGGTAGTAGCAGATGGTCATCAAATTGGCTACGTTACAGCAGGGACACGCAGAGACAATACGACAAAAAATATGCAAGCTCGAACCCTTTTGCTATTAGATTAGATGGTGTTCGAATTGTCGAGAGTTTTACAAGATAACTTCGAATTATTGCGTGCTGTAGACTGGCTAGTTAAATTTTACTTCGAAATATTGAGTATACCAAAACGTATTGTTTTAGTTCGAAATATCTAGAGTTTTTCTAGGGGTTGAGTATATACTTCGAATTAGCGAGAGTCTGCTGTATATTCAAAACTCGACTAGTATGAAGCGATACCATTTTCGGTAGCATATAGTTCAGTCCGATTAAATCACGATTCTACAGCGTTTATACCTGTACTACTAGAAGAGAGATTTAGTTTGTTTCAGGACACGCCTCGTAGTAACTAAGTATAGTTTCATTCTACCGTAACCGCAGAGGTAGTATCCGAGTTCAAACCCTGCGCACTGGTGCCTCTAGTTCAGCGATGCTTAACCTGCCACCCGGTCATGGCTTATTGTGTGTGTGCTCCGATAAATTCACTTATTTAAGAACATATTAAACATTTGGCGGGAAATTCTTTGTCAAGAAATCAAATATATCTTTATTTTTGCTGTCGTATGGGTGCGAATTAATATTCTTTTTCTATTTGCAATGGTAATAGTTGGCGATAACAAACAGTGGAGTAGCGAAAATTTTATGGGGGGAAACTAATTTTTAACTATCTTTCATATCTTGCAAGCGAAAAATGTTCGAAGAAAATATATATAGTTTCCAGACTATTGGGAGGTTGACTGATTTGTAGTGAAAAACAAACATTGATCAGTAATTGTTTGATTTGTCTCTAAAGTGCTGTATTTAAAAAATACCAATAAACAGGAATCATTCTATGACCCTTTACTCGAAGATCTCTATCAAGAGGCAATAAATAGGACTTGCTAAATAATTTTTGCAACAGCAACCAAGTCAGCGGTACATCACAGCGGTAACAAAGACATCTTATGAAAATTGTTACATTATTGGTAATCATACTAAACCGTTTACTGATGCAGAAATCGTGAACGAGTGTTTCTTTAATGTGTGTGCTTCCAATTTAGGGTTAGTGTAACAAATAAAAATTAAAGAAGCAAAACAAGAGCTAATATTTTGATCATTTTAAATTTCTAATGTTATCTTGGTCTTAAAGCATTTCTGCCCCCCCCCCTTTATCCTCATGTTGCAGCCCGCGGGTAATAGCTAACCATATGCATGCGCCCACGTGAAATAGCCAACATACGTATGCGCAGCCCAGTAGAAAAACAGGTAGAGTACCACTGCTTTAGTTAATTGTTAGTTTAGTGCCGCCATTACACCCAGATTGTGTCGTTTTTCACCCGTTAGTGAACGTTCAGAATTGCGATTGCCGATCTCACCGACAGTGAAGCGCGTTCTGTAACGCAAAGAATATTAGCCAGTTGAGATTCCAGTGCGTGATTTACCCATTTTCCTAATTGCTGGGGAAAAGTGGCCTAAATGGGTGGTCACGAATTCTGACCCTTTTCCCACGATCATCCCTTAGAATCCGAGAGTGGACATATCCTCCAGCCTGAGTGGATTTCCGTTTCCCACGCATCTCGGACGACAGCGTGTCTGGGGAGGAGAGTCCCACAATATGCGCCGGAAAAAATCCCCGCTTTGAGGAACCGACGGAAAAGGGATGAAATAAGAGCCGAAAGGACCAGGAGAAACCTAGGCTTTAAAAAGCACGGCGTGAGAATTTGCGGGGAGAACCACGAGAGGCCTCACTAGCGTGCAGAACAAGAAAGAAACTGCGTTTGCACCAGCGATTGAAGTCGGAAAGTGGAAGCCAAAAGGACTGTCGCCCCTATTTCAGATAAAAAGGTGTCGGCTTCACGAGATTCTCATGATAATGAGTATGCTTTAGACAAGCTGGACTTAACAGTGAAAGAGACCGATCCCAATCGCGGAACGATTGTAAAAGTATTCACTTTAATAAATTGTTTCGATAAGCCGATTCAAGTCTCTACAAGTGAATGGTGAAATTGTAATGAGCGATAGAGTGGCGAGAAAATGGGTTCGATCATTCAATGATGGGCACCCAGTTATTCATGACGAAGCACGGAATGACCAGCCTTCCACTTTTATTAATGGTTTGGTTGAGAAAGGAATGAGAAAATTCGTGAAACAAACGGTTCACAATAAGATTGCTTTCTGACGAGTTCCCCCAGAGAGCTATCCAGCAGTGTGTCTCCTCACAGACTGCATCTTTCTTTGAAGAGGGTATAGCCCAGTTGGTTCCTCGATACGACAATGTCAGAATAATGGTGGTTACTATGCAAAAAAGTTTGACATTTTCTTCCATATGAAATGGTGTTTCGAGAAAAATTTCCGTGTGCGAGTCTGATGTGCAACATCTTTCCAATCTGTTGCTGGATATTTATAGGAATGATTTCGTGAAAAAGGACAAAAATGTGAAACAGGAAGTCGGGGAAGCGCGCTCTCTTTGATTTGACAAATCAGAGCACTTGGTGGAGTCTCTTCGCTACCCTCGCACCGGGGTACAACTCTAGTAGCCATCGAGCAGCCAGCCTTTCTTATATTGTTAAATTTAGCATTTCAAAATATTCCAATTCAAAAACTCTGTTTAGTTTTCTTTACTTTAAATCCACCTCGCACATACCAGCAAGTCTTATTAGACTTCATCTAGGATAAACTTGCGATTCTTGCGCTCCATTGTTAAAGTTTCAGGGCTCGTTGGGTATGAAATCTGAACGAACACCAATATCTTGCGTATGAACCGGATGGACTCTGTATGAACACTAATGATATCTAGCTACACTCTCCATATAGCCCCGACATCGCTCCTTTAGACTTTCTCATCTGCAGCTACATCTTACTAGTGTTATTTGAATCAGTACAGGACATTTTAAACGAGGTAAACTCGTTTTGTGGACTCGTGGCTAACAAGTTTCTGGGATGAAGGCTTTGAAAAATCGCCAATAGTCGGCAGAAAATCAGATTGGGAGACTACTACTCGCACTAAAAAGGCACTACTTTCATATTTTCTTTTACTTTATCAAGAACCTTTTGACAGAAAAGGTTATTTAATTTGAGTTTTAACTAATGCCCTAATATTTCTGTGGACCAAATACTCTCCCAGGCCACCGGATCAATCTACAATAATTTTATGTTGTCGAGTATCTTTAGCGATGTTGCTCTAAATTGTGATGCAAGACTAATGAAGCATGTAAATGGATGCGGAAGCAGTCAATTTAACAGGCATTTCGTTCTCCGAAATTTCCCACCATTTTTAGCATCCTATTCTTCCCGAGATATTATAAACGATGCCTAAATTTTTCCTTAATATATAAAATGAAATAAAGTTTATATGTCCTTTACTGAAAGCATCTTTTTCAGTTAGAGATGTGCCCTTATCTATTAAAGCAAGGCCCTTCTACGCTATTTGTGTGCTATTACCGACTTGGTTGCTTTACGGGTCATTTAGCTCAAGTCCCAAGCTGTTCTCAAGTCAAATTTCTTAGCTAAATGAAAATTTTAAACAGTAGCTTAAGATACCACAAACATTCGTTTAATACCGGAGTTTCGTACTACACTCGATGGATATTTAGAAATTTAATGGTAGGAATTGGACAAGGGGGTGATCCTGTCAAACTTTCACACTAGTGAACGTTAATGTTTTTAACGCCCTGGTAAAATAACCATTCAAATGCAATTCGGGAATACTTACAAGCCAAGAAAAATGAGAATGTAGCTATTGCAGATAAAGCAGTCGCTATTACTAAAAAGGGTTCTCTAGAATCGTTTCCCCTTGATCTCAATATCAGGTTCACTATGCGAGTGATAAAGACAATGAAGCCCAAAATTCCCATTAAGGTTACTTGAATCGGCGTCTCGGCACTTCCAGGACACTGGCCAATATTTGTTGCACCTAAAATATTCAATTTAAATAAAAAGTAAAGTAAAAAGGTGAACCCTTTTTATAGAGAAAATTACAGAAAATCCAATACAGAATATTTTTTTAAAAAATGAACACTTAAAGGAAATCGAAATTTGCATTGGTAGCACTTACCCATATAAATTGCTGAAGCAGGTAGAATAAGCAGGATATACAGGACAATTGTGAAGTATACTGAAAAAGTATCACAAATGAATATATACAATAGATACGATGTAATTTCGTTTAAAGCTTAATAACCTCCATTCGAAGCTCTACGGAAGAACAGTTGTCTACACAATTAGCAAGCCCAGACCACATTAGTAGCTTAACTTAAACCTAACCTCTTTTAACAAATGAATGGTATGAAGGAAATCCCCTGGTGCCGCTTTACTTGGACAAGCAGCAGGCGAGATGAAACTACTCTTGCTAGACTTCGAAGTGGACATACTTGAGCTCAACGGCATGTGGACGGTCTTTAAGTTTACCCTCCTTGTCCAAAATGCAATGCGAATCAAGCCGCTCCTGTCCACATCTTGGCTTGTATTGGTTGTCATAAGAGCCAGCTGCTCTCTAGTCCAGCTACAGTACTTGAATGTTTAAAAACACACGGGTTCATGGACTTGATCTAGATGTCTCTGTCGGTCAAGTGAAACAAGAAACAACAAACCTAACCTCCTTTCACTGAAGATATACAAGGTTTTAATACCATCGCTAAAAACATTACTTCACAAGAAAATACGGATTTGAACAATCGTGTTATTTAAAGACAATTTAAAATATACTATAACATTTTTTTCTTTCTAATTGTATTTTGGCAGTTGATCCTTTGCTGACACGGCAAGTGCGAGAGCCATTTAATTTGGTGTCACCACCTACCAAATTTGAAGCTTGAATTTATTCAATTCAAGCTCTCGTCGGATTCTACATATTAATGCGATTTGATTTTGCCTAGAGTATACCAGATTTATACTAAAGGGATCTTTAATTTGCCACTTCATACAATACGAGTGCCTAGGATTTTCGGTCACAGAAAATTTATCGATGCAGCCGAGATCGAACCGTCGACGGGTTTACAAGGCGGGCAAGCTATCTCTAAATCACCGAGCCGACACACAATGTCCTATAATGCAGTGTTTCTCAAACTTTCAATACTTGCGACCCAATGTTCAATCATAATTTTCATCGCGCCCTCCTCCATACAATTACAATGTATTGAATTCGATAATACGAAACTTTGACACTAAAGCTACAATACGACTTTAACCTCTTAAGTTCCTCCGGTCAGGGAAGTCTTAAGACTTGGGCCCTTATTCTTAAGCAGGCCCTGCCTGAGATCTTTAAAAGTAGACAGTACATAGCATGCATTGTCAAATACTCGTTCAAACGGTAATTTGATACAAATAAATGTGAACGACTCAATCTCAAAAGCCTAGGTACAAACCGACTCGACCGATGGCCGCATTTCGACTACACGATTTGAATAATTGTCTATGATATTAGGCCCAGGCCTAGACATTGACAACCGTCATCACATAATAATGCAGTCTTGCCACTTTATGCCAATTGACATGCAGTTTGAAATTCCCCGTTTTTCGGAGAATATGTACGGGAATAATATTTAACCATTACAATTATCAGGATCATGATCTTAAGACAAAGTCGAGAACGAAACGAGGCCCCCACCGAGGGTGTGGCCCTGGGCCCAGTTGGCCCATGCCTTAAGGAATCTCCGTCTTAGGTGTGCGTCTCACTCTGCGTAAATAGCCCCGGATGTATATACAAGTCTCTTTGAAATACGATTTCTCTATTCACTGCTACCCATAAAATTATTCAGAAGACTTTGGAAAGTAATAAAATGAACTTGAATGTTTGAGAAGTATTTACTTATTTTAGAGAATTATATTTATTCCTTCTCTCCCTCCCCTAATACAACACACGTTTCCATACGCACAAAACTGGTATTTGGGAGTGAATCGCGTAACTTTTAATAGACAGTTAAGGGATCAATTATAAATCGAACAAATTACCAAAATAAGCGTTAATGTTTGCATATAATTTTATACACGAAAAGCCCGTGCGGTCACTGGTAATTTATTCTCAACTTAGTACTGTTAAATTAATTATTAATTGTAAAATACATTATGTAGTACCGATACATTTATAAATGTATTATATCAGTGTAAATGTTTTCTTAAATTTTTATTATGTCAAAATTTATTTTGTTTACCTTCAATAAATTTAAATCTTTTGTTTTCGACTTCAATATGCTCGCGCCCCCCTCCAAGTAGTGCGCTCACAGTTTGAGAAGCACCGCTATAATAGAACAGGAGCAAACATTTGAGGCATTACTTTAGCCTCATCAATAGTGAGTGATTTTGGGGTTTATTGGCGCAAGAGCCGATTTCGGCTATACTGCGCCAAACATTTGTTTTAATATCTGTGGTCTAGACGGGAAGAGAAAGAATGAATTGAATGACAAGAGGGTCGAAAATAGAGAGGATCACTAGGGTACCCCGGGTTCGTGAAGCCCGTGGGAAAAGGGAAGATCACTAGGGCACCTCGAGATTGTAACACCCGTACTCACCTAAAGAAGGCGAACCCCTGAGGGGTAGTCTCATCAATAAGCCACGCTCAAGTAAGTGATGAAGATTACACCTCAGGCAAGTTCCACATGCTGCAAGAGGTCTACGAGGCTCAATTTAATAGCCTTTTCACATTTCCACACATGGAGGATCTCTTTTAAGTACTTAACGCAATATTTCATATGCAAACTTCCTTCTCTTCTGGGAAGGGATGAAAGCAGTGAAGTTGGCATAGGTGGGTTATCACAGACTATGGTGCGCTATAGCACATTTTTCGATTGAGTTTCTCATTCACCTCCGTGCGACAGATCCTGGGAGGTAGATTGGACCTAGCAGACCTATTGCTTACACTTCTCTCCTAGGATTTCAATCTCTAATTTTTCCAGGGCTCCACCTGAAATCATTTGTGTAAGAGACGCCGGTGGTTAAAGAGGATCCAACGGCATGGATCCTCGACTCAATAGACATCCCCAGCAGAGAGGAATTGAATACGTTCGACAATCCTTCGCCCGTTGGTGTCGGCTGTGCTACGACGATGCATTTTTTTCCACATTTCTGGTGACAATCATTTGTCGTAGCATTTTTTTAACTACAAGTTGTGATACATTTGTTCGCATTTTAAACATGCTGCATGTCTAATAAAGTTATTTTTTTACCTCTTAAATTGCCCCTTTTCATTCCACCCTTCATAAAAGCTTACCATATTTTTATTAACTCGCTTTCTTGTCTGTCTATCCGGAATTTTGTAAATGATTTTAAACTAACATCCCGATGAACTAGAAATTTGAACTATGGCTCAGAAGTGGATGACAATGCATGAAAATTTAGAAAAACGTAGTCCCAAACCCGATGAGGTGGGTCCCAATAACTTCAGAACTTACACGAACAAAGACCAACGGTCAATAGCATGGGTCGAGTTACGTCCGTGTACTCAATTTCGTGGCTCTGGGGTCAAAGAGGGCCCCCTCAAGTTACCATTTTTTTTATTAACTCTTGTACGTCTCTCCGAGTGGAATGCTGTAAATGATTTTAAACCAACTTCCCGATGAGCTAGAGACTTTAAATTTCGACTATAGCTCAGATGGGGATGGCAATGCATGAAAATGGTTGCAAAATGCATAAAAAAAATTGAGAATTATGCAAATTACTCCAACTAACCAGGGTTGGAGACTTAATGTTCTATGGGATTTTTGTGCCCATTCTGTCTACTATCACCTTTTTGAATTTGCCCCCCCCCCCAGATAGTTAACATCCCGTATAACAAGTCGATATTGAAACATAAAACAATACCATTTGTTACCTATCATTTTACACAAGGCACATTATGTAAAACGTTATCAATTTTGTAGCACATTATAAATGAATTTCATACTTACCATTATTTCTTATATTATTCAAGTATCTTCTTAGATTCAAACACAAATTTTGCAGCCTATCAAAGCATCTTTTGCACCTTTGTCTCAATACCGATACGCGTGTTTTCGGTGATTCAGCTAAAAGAGAACATTCAATTACACCAAGTTAATACTCTATCAAAGGTTAACACCCCCTACCAAGTTATACTATAGGTAATACTATCAAAGACTTGATTTCAGGTCAATAAAATTTTTATCCAATAGAATTCGCCAGCTTCGAGGCCAATTTTCATATTTGACATCAAAAGTTAAACTATTCAATTTTGTTTAAATTAATGTCGCCAAAGAATAAGAGCCATTGTGGAACGAGCTTAATTGTGCTACAATTCGATGACTAAAACATTTGAGCCAATATTCCAGCATCTTAAATTCCGTTTAAAACTATTTTCTTTACAAAAGTCTTTATTGGAGTCGGGACGAAGTACAATAACTATATCTTCAGTCTTAAACCTCAGGACTATAATTCTGGAAGACTGACTACATTTAGATTGTCGTCTCATTTTTATAAAATATTCGTTAAATGTCAGCATAACTAAAGTATATTATGCACGGTTTCCTACGAGCAATGGATTAATTGCGAACTAAACCTAGAAAATCTATCCAGCCGAGTAGGAAGGTTTCTCTCAGAAACCAGATTTTCGGAATATTTAATGAGGATTATTTTGGAAGCTACGCGATTAAAAAAATTGGCAGTTATAGAGACTGCCAATAGAAGTGAAAACTTTGAGCTTTTAGTATTAAAATTTCATAACGTTTGAATTAAAATTATCAACATCAATCTGGTTAACATCCATTTACACTCCAAGAAACAGTTATATACATGCTTATACGGTTTTTTTATTCAAATATATTATGGGCTGTACAAGATCATGACAAAATATAAATACAATTCAATTGAAATAACAATATACAATCATTTATGGATAGTATTTGTATTTACTTAAAGTTCAATGTACTTTGTTTTTAATATTTTAATTTTTTGCATCATCGTCATTAATTTCAACAATACTTGGACTTGCCTTCAATTATTTCATTTTTTTCTAAAAAGATACTTTAGTAACCATAAGCATATTGTAAGAAAGGAAAATGTTTGATTCAAATTTATCTATGTATCGCGTTAAAACCGCATCGATCGTCGTTTTATATTTTGTAATACTGAGTTTCTATCATTGGATATATTTAAATTAAGTTTTTCATTTAGAAAATCAATTAGTGGTAGATTTTTTATCATCTGCATCATCGATACATTATCAGAGTTTTCGCCAAATCTTTTTTCGAGTGTTTCAGAACCTTTTGTATAAATATTCAAATTTTCGATTAAAAATTGTATCCGTCTCAGATTTTCCAAGCGAAATATAAACGGCAACTATTAATATGTATTGCCCATTCTCGGAACCGCAACGAGCAATGCACAGTATGTACACATTGAACTTTTCACTAAATCCATTCAATTTCACTTATAAGATATACACAGCACTATACGTCAGTTGTATAGCTACAGATATACTGTTATATGCATGTCGGTGACGCGAACGCATGAGATTTCACCCATCCAAAAAGTATCCAAGGCGAACAGCACACTGCGCCAGTCAGAGCCTGTCTGTGACGCCAACCCATAAGATTTTCCCCTACCAAAAAGCGCCCAACGCCGCTAAAGAAGTTTTCACTTCAAAAAATAAAACCCCGAGTCGAAGAAATTCTGTTCGCAATCTTTGATTCTCCTCGAGTGAAAATTATATTTACGTCACACAAAAGCAACACTAGAACTATTGACAAAGGGGAATTCCTTTCTCGTCATCACCGATATCGCTCAAATTTATAGAACATGTAGGGCTTGGCTAGAAATGAAAGTACCTGTAGTAGAAATTCCAGATGACCAAGCTTATAGAAAATAAAAATGTTTCGTACCTTATGAACAATTTATTTTACACAGCATGCCGATTACGAGTTGGCGTAGCGGCAAGAGCTCGAACTTTTAATACGATTGTCGTGGATTGAATTCCCAGCGTGTAGACTTTTCCCTAAAGAATTTCTGTTTAAACACGTCGGGAAAGATTCCAGCTCTAATTTTTCTACGGTTGAAAATGCGCTTATTAGAAAGCGATGCCCTCTAATAAGCCCTTTGCATATAAATAAATTAAATTATTTGCTTAGTTAGAAAATTAATATAAAAATTGAGAAAGAGGGGGGAAAGAAATCTACACACTAGGAATTGAGCCCACGACCATCGTATTACGAGTCCGAGCGCTCTTACCTCTATGCCAACTAGTACTCGGCATTCGGTGTAAAGTAAATTGTTCACAAGGTACGAAACATTTTTCGTTTTCTATTCGCTTGGAGTTCCTTCTACGGGTACATACTTTAATTTCTACCCAAGCCCTACATGTTCTATAAATTTGAGCAAAATCTGATGACAAGTAGGGAATGCTCTTTCCGAGGCTTGGTCAAATGACGAGGACGACTACCAAGGTGACACTCCATCTCCGAACTACCACATCAACGGGAGGGCTTTAATTTTGGCATATTTAACGTGCATCAGCCCTCTCTACACCTCTGGTCTTTATTGGTACCACGACTCGATTGTGATCCTATTGACTGACCCACCGCAGCAACTTTTCCATGAATAGTCTCCTGGAGCAATTACAATGCAGAAATTGGACCTTTCCAAATAAAGTAAACAAAGTGGGGTCAAAATACACATTTTAAACTAAAGGGTTTTATTTAACGAGTTTTAAATTATCAGACTTTCGTTTTCCCCTTATCTTCCTGCCTCTCTACCCCAAAAGAAACATTCCGATGTTTCTTTTATTTAGCGACTTTTTATTGAAGATGTAGATTGAACGCCGATAAAACTCAACAGCTTGTCAATACAATCTTACGAAGGTCATTCAGAAAATAAAGTCTAGTTATAAGAAAAACTTGCGTCATTCCCCTTAAAGTTTCCTTCACCTCATGATTTCTCTATATTCAAGGCTTTTCATTCGTTTCCCAGCTTCAGTCCCCAAGGCAGCCAATAGGAGTTTATGTTCACGCTACCACCGACCAATCAGAGCAAGCTCCAAGCTCTCGCCCATGCCAAAAATATTCTCTATAGCAGTCAGGTGAAAAATCATTGCCACGCCTCCCGGATGCCATCGTCTCAGCCAATAGCCATGATTCCTGTTAAGCAGAAAGAAAAACCCCACCATCGCCATGCCCAACATCAAAGTCAGCCAGGATATGGGACTGAGGACCATTTCACAGTCCAGATGCTCGCATTACAACGCCCATTCTAGCTTCAGAATTTGTACGTTATTGTTCTGTCTCCAGTTTAGCAAGACTTATGTTCATTGAGTTTTTACCAAACAAATGGCAGATAATCCGAAACTTGCTCTAATCGATTGGAAGTTACTCAAGGATGATTCTTTCCCTTCTCTAAGTTAAATTAAAAGAATGCAACAATATTTGATAATCTGCTAAGTGGATGATAATTTACATAAAAAGGTTCCATTTTTGGTTACAAACATCAAGTTATCCTTGTTTTAATAAAAAAAACTAAGGGACAAACATTTCACGCATTCCTTGTCGAGTTTCTAGGTCAAATCTATTATTTTGTCCTTTTTAATGTTTTCGAGTAATGTTAAAGACTACGATTCAAAAATAAAACCATTTTGTAATGAAGAAACACTCTTGTATAGTGTATTCCGATGTCGCTAGCATCCCCTTCTATTCCCTCCCTTGTGGACTTTAGTCACATTAAGTGGATCCCCCCCCCCAAGCAGATGTCATATTCCTAGATGATATATTAGTTTTTAACATTTCATAAGTAATTAAACAATTTATTCAAGAAAATTGTTCTAGATCAAAAATAAAAACTTCAATTTCAAGATTTTATTTAATAAAAACATTTGCATTCAGATGATTAATGACTATACCATTTCAAATTATGAAAATAGATCGCTTATCAAGATTCTAAATTAAGATCCGAGTGGCTATTATCTTTATTTTAGCACAATGCCAGTGCTTATCTTAACATTAAAATTTACTTACACCAAGGAGGAAACTGGATAGCTCGTTCCGAACTTGATTCTCTACTTCGGATATTTGGCAGTGACTGAAATGTTAAAATAAAAGTTATGGATATCGATACAAATATCAAATCTGCCGACTATTTCGAATTCGTGAACATCAACGAGAAATCTTTCCATTTAAATCTCGACTACATTTAAAAGCAAAAAGTCCATCTAAAGGAGAAATGGCATAATTAAAGTATATACACTGAATAACGCGTTTATCTTATTCCCCCCCCCCCTAAAGTATTATCACACCAAGTATAATTTTATTTAAGATTGTTAAAAATTTGTTCTCCAATATTTTCCCCAGAAGAACTTTAAGGTATTGTATTGATTTAAATGCCTCAGTCTTGGTGAAAGAATTTCATATAATTAGGTTTAACATTATGTTCACGAATGCAAATTGACTGATAGGCAAGAGACTATACTATTCTTGACAATTACAGATATTGACAATGAATCTCGCTTTGTTAAACATTCATCAGAAGGTACTCGAGAAAATACGACTAACATCTCTACACTAGAGTTAAACCTTCACCCGCCTGTCACAAAGAAAGGACAGGAATAAGCTCTTAACAACTGGCGTTAATAGGGATTCCTTATTGACCCAGTCGTCTAAAAGCCGTATCACGCGTACATTTTTCGTAGAACTTTTTGGCCCAGCTTTTCACCCAATCCGTGGGTGAAGGATTGCCGCAAGGAAAACGACATGCTCTAACGTCAGCCGCGCTCTTTCTCCACATTGAAACATTACTCGCCAATTTTTCTGCTTCGAAAACGACCATCCAATATTATTGATATAATTCTTCATTTTGAATTAACGTAATCAAAGCCCTCAATCGAAGAGCAAAATCACCTCGTCCGAAACCGACGATCTCCTCTCAACCAACCTCGGTCTCCTTAAATACTTACGCGAGCCAAGTTAGTTAAATTTACATTGCAGCCGTTGCCAACTACAAAACTCGCACAAAGGTCGGGTTCGAATCAGTTTATTTACTTGAGATCATGGCGCATGGTTGGAAAAATTTAAGGAGCATAAAAATTCGGATCCTAAAATAATTTTTTCTTCAAATGTCTAACAATTATTTCTTTTATTTCGCTCGCGCTTTTGTTGATGGGCGTGAACAGAAATGGAGCACCATTCTGTTCAAAATATTACACGCTGTTAAAGTATTATACAGCATTAAATATTATACGCCATATCTGATGCATTTAATGAAACCGAAGTTACTATCTTAACCGCCATCTTGTTTATGACGTAGGGCACCGAAGATTGCAGCCCTACTCTGCTAGTTTGTCCACCATTTCATTGCTGTAAAGTTCGACGTGAGATGGTATCCACTGAAAAGGAACTTCAGGGTGCAGCAATATACGTTTCAATTTGTGTAAGAATGAGACACAGGCTTTGTCACCTACAATAAACCATTTGTAAAGGTGTTGAAGTGAGCTACGGCCATCGGAGAAAATCCAAAGGTAACTAATTCTCTTCTTGGATAGAATGGCCTCAAGGACTAATGGCGTTCAATGACTATTAATTCACTTTTGAAAACTAAGCAGAAATATGGATAGAGTTTCTCCAGGGACAATTTTTCCTGGAGCGTTTCGATATAGATACCACTACCAGCCTGGAGAACGTATGAACTCTGGTGCTATATGATGCAACGAATTGCCTCCGCAGGATCTCGACTCTTAAACTGAAGCGATAAAGTTATTCAATGAGAATGTTAGTTTACACTGAATCAATTCATGTACAGATTTTTGATGATTCTGTTGACGTTAACTTGATGGAATCTGAAAGTTTATTTTGCCCTAGAATCTCAAGGACAAGAAGTTGCGAATTTAAAAAACAAATATCAAAGGCTTAAGAAGGTCGTAATATCAGCAAATATTCTACCGGATTACAATAAAGCTCAATAGTTAAAATATGCATACATAAAAGTTAGTATTTAATCATGCATTAAATATTCAAATACGACGATAAAGGTATACCAATAATGGACTTATCTCATCTTCTTCTATATGTAAATCCATTTCTCTGATTTCCGCAACCCTCACTGCCATTTCGTTACTCCAGATCTTCTAACTAAAGGTTAGGCCAAAAAATAGATGTAAATGTAATCCTTGAGTATATATCTCCTACGCGGTGACAATATATACTCAATCCACTTTGAGAAAGTCTTGTTGAGTTGAGATGTAATAATTTCTTTATTTATGCATTTTTTTGGTTTTTAAAGCAGACTTTATAACTATGATTTTTGTAGTCTGTGGATAACACGCATCTTGCTAACTTCTATGAAGAAATATTTGTTAGGGAGAACTATGTTGCATTTTGTGCTCCACTTTTTCATCAAACTTTCTCTTGGTGGGTGCAATAGCAGATTGGTCGTGGGCCAGCATTGTTACGGTCTTACGGTCTTTTGCTTGGGCATATAGGCCACTTGCAGCCCCCAATCCCATATCTGGCGGGGAATTTGATGCAGAACGAATTTTTCGTTTTCGTGATTGGTAATGTGCTTCCTGATTGGTAGAGCCAATTGTTTGATAAAAGTTCGTGCATGAAGATAAAAGTTCAAGTAGAGTGAGTGAGCTAATATTAACGTCGCACTGTTCAGCTACACGATAGCTATTGGAGACAGAGCTCGTAATTTTGAACCATTGTCAAGTGACGAGGACCACACCTGAGCTGGCAACCCCCTCTCCTAACTACCACACCACACCAACGGGAGGACATTTGAGCTCTCGACAGAATTAACGTGCATCGCTCCCCTACATGGTGGGTCTTCAGTGGTAATGGGCTCGAACTCATGACACGTCAGCCATGATCCGATACCTTGACCACATGACTACCGTTGCTACAAAGTTCAAGTAGAAGGAGAGCTGAAAGGCTGCTCTCTCATTGGTGCAGGGCAAGTGTTGATAGAGACTCTCATTGGCTGCCCGAAGGGTCTTAGAAATTGATATAGGTAGAAAGGGGCGGGACTTGTCCTGTAGAAAAAGCCAAAAATGAAAAAAATTTTAAAGTGAAATTTAAAAATAGTGAATAAGTGTACACACGCACACAATAAAAATTGCACTGGAAATTTAAAAAATAAGGAGGATTATACGAGTCAAAAAGTATTCTTCTTGGTCTTGTAGAGTTTACATCAGGGGTATAATTAGAGAGATTAATCATGTGTGTGTTATTAGTGTGCTGAAGTGAATCAAAGAAATTTTGAGCTATGTGTTGTATGTGAGATTTAAAGCTTTTAATTTTTTAATGCTTTCCGTATGTGATCGCTTCTCGTGTAGCGAGGTGCTTTGACGATCATCCGAATAAGAGAATTTTTTAAAATATCTAAAATATTTATGTTAGTTTTGGCGGCATATCCCCAAACTGGACAAGCGTAAGCAATAATGAGATGCATTTCGACTGTATAGAGAAGCACTTTGTTCTCAATACTTTATTCAGAATTCCGGGAAATTAAGGGGAATAATTAAAACATTACTCTCCGGAATTTATCACGACCAGAGTATTGTTATGTTTGAAATTTGTATTCAACTGGTTAAGTTTTTCAAAGATAAAAGTCCTCGTACTGGTGGGTTTGGAAGTTTTGAGAGTGAGGTGCATACTAAAGCATTATCCTCATGATATGTGACCGTGGTTCAACTTGAAATTCCGCCGTCAATAACACTAGGCAACAAAAACAACTTTTTGTCTGTTTCCTAGTTTTAAATAACCTATTCTTACTAATTTTGGGTTGAAAAAAACGAATATGTAAATGAAATTTATTTATTAGCTCTTGTTTTTAAGATATACCACAGCCCAACCATCCATTTATTGGTAAATTTGAAGAACAAAACATTACTAACTAATACATACAGTACAATAAGTCATGTTTCAAGAAACCTTGTTCATATCAGAAATCAGTAGTATTTTTTACTTAATTTCCTGTGAACATTTCCTTTTGAATTACCTTTTGTTTATTGAAGCCCGAGTATCCCTTATAACTGTCTAGCAATAGTTTGCGAGCATTTTTTCATCTCGACGACCCTGATATATGTTGTGATATCTTGATGAAACCTTTCACGGTGTTCACATCGCTTACATTTCCACAGTTTATAGGGAAGAAATCAAGATGGGAATGTAAATTAATAGATCTTTAGAGACATACTGCATCCTGGGTCATGAAAATTTTGTTGGAGTTTTTTCACCAACTGTTGGTAGTTCTCATCGTTTTTGCAGTCTAAAAATCCTTATACCACACTTATCTTTGAGACCTAAATATAATTGAATTGATTTACTTTGAGTTGTAAGACGCAAAACCGCGAATATCACTTGAATCGTGCATTATAGCCTGTTCTTTGTTCTACTGATGCTCTAGTTTAGACTCGGTTCAGTACAGCGATAGCACTGTATAATTGGAGGCTTGGCTAACTCCTTATGCTCCGACCAAAATTGATGATTATAGTAAATTTAGATTATATTGATTGATATTTTAGAACCTATTGGTTGATATTTTAAAATCTATTTGTTGACATTAAGAATTCTTCTACTTTTTAGACATGCTCTATTGTTTTACAATTCACTATTGTTGGATAGGACCATTCTCCGTGGTTGGAGATAAAATTTTCAAAATTTCCCGTTGCGCTTCGTATTTGCTGCTGTTTAAAATGAAATGTTCACTTGTTTCTGGCACCTGACATTCCGAACACAACGAAGAATCTGTTTGTTTAAAAAGAAAATAAATATCGTTCAGTGGTAGTTTTTTTGCTCGCATCATATTAATCAAAACCTCTGACTTTCTATTGTTTGCTGCCTGTCTATTCCACTTTTCCAAGATGTGAAATATAATTATAATTTTTATATCTTCTACTTCAGTTTAGATTCAAAACACACCTGAAGAAAGGTGACGCGGTTACACGCCTTTCGTTGAAATAAAAATCGTTCCTGAGGCAAAAGCTGCTCAAATGAACATCAAAAAGATTATACACAGAAATTAAAGATGAGTAAAAATACAGCTATTTATGAATAGTGAGTTCTGATTCTTAAAAACAAGAGATAACCTGAAGTTTTTATGATGATTTTCGTATTTAGCAGACCGAAATACTTCATAATAAACTATTTTTGAGCCCGAAACAGTTTTGCTGTTGCCTAGTTTAATCCTCGTGTTATTCTTTAAACACAACATTAATATGTCATTAATAGACATTTTCATATGGATTTTTAACGCTGTAATTTTATCAGCCCCTTTGTAAACAGGCTGATGAATGCTAAAGTGGTCGGTGTTGAAAGATCTCACGTTAGTGTGGTCAATGAGAGCTTATTAACATCACACAAAAAGCAACTCGAAGACTATTGGGAACAGACTTAATTATGAACTATTCTCAAATGCTCACTCCTAACTTCCATTCCACCCTAACTTTACTTTCTGCAATGACTGATTTAACGTGCATCAGCCCTTTACACGACGAGTTTTACTTTGGTGGGATTTTCGGTTTGCAGCTGAGAATGTTTGCTCATGGGAAATTAAGATATTCAATGTTTTATTTATAAAACCTAGATTACGATCAGAAAAATCAATTTTTATTATTCATTATATTTTTCATCATTTTTACTCACTGAAACGTTATAATTTTTATTACTCTCCGGGCCGTGGGTAGCCTAGTGGTTAGAGCATCGAAAGCCAGACCGGAAGGCTTGGGTTCGATGCCCTATGTCAACAAATACCCTCGGAGTACGTGCTCGTTAAATTAGTGGGTCCGAAAGTCTTGTGGGCGGTCGTAGCAGCAACCACGGGTGTAGGGAGGTGGAGAATATTTCTCTCCTCTCCAGCTCCATGCCCTAATTGTGGAGGTGGAGATAGGTGGTGTCGCTATCTATCGTGTATGAACCGATCCAAATCATACTGTCACCTATACGGTGCTCAAAGCTAACGTCAGGCGTACACCTTGCCCCGATGAATTCCGTGGGTCTTGATCTGACACCGTCAGACAGGTGGTATTAGAAACAACAACAACATTACTCTTTCCTCAGGCCTTCATTTGTTCAAACAAGACTCATAAAAAGACAAATTCGATTTATGAGTAATATTTTAAGTTTTTAAAACTTTTTTACCTTCTCGTGTACTAATTAATTAATATAAAAACTACTTGGATTTAAAGAATTCTCTTAGATTTTTTTTAGTGTGTCTTCTCAATTTATTTATTTATTTATTTTGATTGAACTCTTTCTCTACACTGGCGTTCAAAATTAAGAGAATTTTCAGATTTAGTCGACTATCGCTAGAACTACTGGACTTATTTTAATGTAATTTGGTATGGGGTACATAGAGTTGATGTAATGCAAAAATAACCATTTCAACGGTTATAATACACACGCATGATCGTGCATAACACTCATTGAGTCTTAAGGCTTGAAACAGTGGTTTATATTAGAACAAAAATAAATATGGTTAACTCAGACTATTGTTACCTCTTACAGATATACAAGTTTCGGACCATGAATTTATACTAGAAATAAGAGAATTTATGAATTCTTTTGGCAATGAATCCCACTTGTTCAGCAAACCCGTTTTTAGACCTTGGATAATTCTTAAAGTGGTGTAGCGAATTTCAATTGCACTCCCTAGAGCAGGGGTGGGCAGACCTTTCCAGGGTGCGGGCTACTTTTATTTTTTTTCAATGAGTTGCGGTCCACCCAATGTTAGTGGAGCACACAAGGGCGGGAGAAGGGTTACGGGTCCGAACCCTCCCTCATAACCCTTCAATTTTTTTTCGATTCATTACAGTCCCATGTATATAATACGTAAAATGTAATTAAGTATTTGATATTAGAAAATATTTATTAATGTTAATTATTTATTCAGTAATTTATTTTTGCTGTTTTTTGTAGTAGACTTTCAAACCTCGACCCCCTTCCCTTTAAAAATTCTTGTGTGCGCTACTGCTCTATGTCGTAGGTGTGGTGAGATTAGGGAAGAAGGTTATTATTAATAAGTACGGAATATGTACTTACCTACAGAACTATATAAAATTTTAAAAAAACGCTTTTAAAACCGCGTTTAAAGCAAAAAGCAAGAATCTAAAAGCGAAGCCTCAAATATAATTATATCAAACGATACATTTAAAATAAAACAATTTAAAATACATTAAGAAATAAAACATTTTTATCTAAAGTTAGTTTTTATTGTTGTAATCAGTAGAAGGCTTAGTCTGCATTCTGTCAGCCAATCTTGAATTTTCCGCATATAATTACTGACTGGTAAAATATTTAGGCAGTCACCCCAAATGTCTCGG
>BMAO01002827.1:0-50626 GCA_019973975.1 Trichonephila clavata | reverse complement strand
TCACTCACTGACTGACTGACTAATCACGAAATCTCTGGAACTATTCAACCTACAGACTTGAAATTTGGTAGACATGTTCCTTTGATAGAGTAGACATCAGCTAAGAAAGGATTTTTCCGAAATTCGAAACGCAAGGGGCGTTACGGGGGGTTAAGGGCTTTAATAATAATTGTTTCCATGTTTAAAACTACTTGATGTACAATCTTGAAATTGGGTAAGCGGATTCCTTTCAGAGAGTAGAGATCCGCTACAAAATGAGTTTGCTGAAATCGACCCCCAAGTGGCGTTGCAGGGGCTTAGGGGGCGTTATAGATAATTATTTCCATTTTTAAACTATTTGACGCACTGTCTTTAAATTTGATATATAGATTCCTTTTGTAGACTAATGATCAGTTATAAAACGGGTTTTGTGAAAACAGACATCTAAGTGGCGTTGCGGGGGATTAAGGGGCGTAATAGATAAATATATCCGTTTTTAAACTACTTCACCTACCTGCTTGAAAATTGGTAGGTAAGTTTCTTTCCTGGAGTAAATATCCGCTACAAAATGGGTTTTGGGAAAATTGACCCCCAAGGGGTGTTGCTGGGGCGGGGGGTTTAAGGGGCGTTATAAATTCCTATTTTTAAGTTATTAGACGTACAGTCTTGAAACTTAGTAAGCAGATTCCTCTCATAGGGTAGAGATACGCTAAAAATGGGTTTCGTGAAAATTGCCCCCAAGTGGCGTTGAGGGGACTTAAGAGGCGTTATAGATAATTATTTTCATTTTTAAACTATTAGACGCACAGTCTTTATATTTGATAGATTTCTTTCATAGAGTAGAGATCAGCTATAAGAAGGTTTTGTGAAAACAGACCTCTAAGTGGCGTTGCAGGGGAATAAGTGGCGTAAGAGATAAATATTTTCGTTTTTAAACTATTTGACCTACCTGCTTGAAAATTGGTAGGAATGTTTCTTTCATGGAGTAAATATCCGCTACAAAACGGGTTTGGAGAAAATTGACCCCCAAGGGGTGTTGCGGGGGGGTTAAGGGCAGATATAAGTAAATATTTCTTTTTTTAAACTATTAGACTCACAGTCTTGAAATTTGTTTAACAGATTCCTCTCATAGGATAGAAATACACTGCAAAATGGTGTTTTGTGAAAATCGACCCCTAGGTGGTTTTGCGGGGGTTCAAGGGGCGTTATTGATAATGTTTTTGCATTTTTAATTAATTGGACGCACAGTCTTCAAATTTTGCTAAGCAGATTCCTTTCATAGAGTGCAATTCCCCTACAAAATGGGTTTTGTGAAAACAGACCCAGAAGTGGCGTTGCGGGGCTCAAGTGGCGTTATAGACAATTATCCCCATTTTTAAACTCTTAGACGTACAGTCTTGAAATTTGATAGCAGATTCCTTTCGTAAAGTAGAGAACCGCTACAAAATGGGTTTCGAGAATATCAACTACTAAGTTTAATTTCGGGAGATTAAGAGGCGTAATCGATAAATATTTCCATTTTTAAACTACTTGATCATCCTGCTTGAAAATTGGTAGGCATGTTCCTTTCATGAAATAGAGTTCCTCTAACAAAGAGTAAAATGAAAATTGACCCCTAAAGATGTTTGCGAGGGGTCAAGAGGAGTTACAGAAAAAAATTCCTGTTTTTAATTGTAAGACCCATATACTTGAAATTTGTTAAGCATGTTTCTTTTGTTGAATAGGGAACCACTAAGAATAAATTTTAGGCAAATCAAGTTCTGGGGGGTTGCAGGGGGTTACTGGGACGTATTGACAAAAAAAATTACTTTTTTCGAGCTACAAGGACTATAATAATTAAATTTGGTTTGCATTTTTCTTTTGTTGAATTGAAATCAGCTAAGAGCAGTAATTTTAGAAAACGGCTCTCAACGGGATTACGGGAATATTTATAGTAAAACTTTTGCTTTTTTCTGTTAGATTTAGACTTGAAATTTGACTTGCATGTTCAATTTACGGAGTAGAGATCCACCGAAAATTGGTTTTGCGGGAATCCACTTGGTTTTTGAGTTACGAAAGAGCAAACATCATTCTATGCTTCAATTTTAGAGATTTTTAAAAAATACAAATTAGATGAGTTCTGCCCCTTTTTTTATCAACAGGTGACAGTTACAGGTATAAGTATATTTTTCAATTCAATCGAATTCTTAATGCTAGGACTTAGATATCAATAATTTATACATATATATAAGCAGTAAAAATTTATAAAACATCATGAAATACCCAGCGAAGCGGGCGGGTAACAGCTAGTATTATATATATATATATATATATAATTCATAAATATACACAAAATAGTTATAAACCTAAGATAACTAGTCAAGAGAGTAAAAAGTATTAGCCACTGTAGTACTTTAGCAAACTCCTGACCTTAGAAACCAGGATTGTAGGTTTATACAAAGTTTTGCGGCTAGCCAAACTTCACCAGTATTTGCCAATACTCTGGGCCATAGGGAAAGTAAGGAACATGAAGAGAAGTTGAACTGTTGCAAATAAAACCACAATCTATTAATACAAAACGATAAAATTATAGCCTATAATAATTACTAGTATATGTTAAAATCAATGCTAAAACAATTAGATCGATAAACTTACTACGTGAGTACAGCAATAGAAAGAAGTATATCAGGAACGCATAAAATTATTAAATTATGATAGAATATTACATTATATTTATCGTAATAATGTATTAGTTAGTGATAAATCTAAAATATATTTAAATTTTAATAACTTTATTAAACATTGCATCGAACATGGATACCCTGCTAATTTTATTTACAGTTATATTTATATTAGTTCTCAGTGAAATGACTATGTAATAGCAATAGTAATTTTAATTAGTTGTACAGATAATCGATAGATGGCGCCACATGCTAAATAATTTAATAATAATATATTTTATTTAAAATTAATTGTATATGTCTGGGCTGTACTTTTATTTTCTATATATTTTAAAACAGTATTTAGAGTTTTTAAATGTATATATATATATATTATAAATCATTATGTTTTGGATGGTAAAGATGAAGCTCAAAGAGATAGGTGTTTTGGTAATATATCTGAAACCAAACCTTTCAATGATATCTATTGTTTAAAACTTAAATTCAGGTCTTGCACTGATAAAAGATACAAGGCTTGTATCATGATCAGTGATGAACAGTTAGAGATGAATTCGGGATATATATTTTGTAAAACCTTTTATTGTACTTACAAAATGACTTGTAATGTGTGTAAATTTTCTTACATAGAACAGACCTTGAATACTATCAATATTAGATTAAACCAACATAGATCTGATTCTAAGAGATTTGAGTGTAACAAAAATCACAGTAAGGTTGAGATAGGGCACTTTAACAAACATGGATTTAGGCAGTCAGTAGGGTAAACACCTTCGGGAAATAGATTTTGAGTTTTTGATATTTCTAAAATCCCCAAATCAGGACCTTTCCAATGATGTAACATACTTGCTATTTTACTAATTAGAAGTATGTTAAAATGACTTTTAAAAAATAATCAGCTGATGAGCCACGCCCCCTTTGACAGATAGAAATGTAAACATTGACCTTTTAAATCTGGGAAGCTTTTCCAAAGCCACTCTCTGTTTTATTTATTCATATGCAATTAACTGTAGATTGACTGCAAGCGTAACTGTTGTGGTGGCGGGGTCCTAACTGGGAACCCACTCACTCTGCCCGGCGCTTCTGTAAGTGTGGGAGGAATCACAGCATCACGAACGAACGCCATAATAACAAATATATTTATTCAAGTTCTGAACAAACACTTAAACAATCACAAGTTTAACTATAAGAAGAAACCTAGGAGTGATCTCTAGAACGTCGATTAATCCTAATACTCAATTCTAAGTAAACCCGACTACCAGAAATGGACAAGGAGAACAATCACTAATGAACCTCAGTTCGATACTGAATCCACTATCTTAAATCTTCAATCTAATAATTTAATCTCAGTATTTACACCTTTTAAACGTGCGTCAAGTAATTCTCCAATGTTCAACTTACTTGACAGATTCACGGCTCCTTCTCTTCTCTACATCTACAAAACCTATATAGACTTTATATACTCGAACTAATTAACATATATCTATCTCGTGTTTTTCCTGAAAGGCTGTGAATTAGTATAAATGCTAGACCCAAAGTTTCCCAAGAGGATTAGTTAGAATATCTCGCGAATAGCCCCGTCACACTGTTAGGGTTGTTTACCTATTTTGGAGAAAATACACGTTTTTCTTCTTAGCGTTTTGAATATTTAGATATTTAAAATTTCTGAATATCAAAAATTTTGAAATTTTAATAAATTAATATGCTCATATCTACAAAAGTCTTCAAAAAACGTAAAGGTACATTTTATAAAGGTAAGAATACTTTTAACCATACTAACATTACTTCAGATACTAACAACTGTGTAATGCCAATCCTCAAGCTGGACATGCACATGACTCAAAGGAGACATGTGAAAAAGAAAAGATAATTCCCAAATTAAATGGTAGTTTTTCTACTTATGATGAAAGTGTAGGTATTATTAATGCCATTATGAATTTGAATATTCTGGCATTTGTTTTCAAGAATGAAGTTCACTGTAAAATGTGTAACAGTGGCTTAGACATGCAAGTTTTAAAAGGTAAGTCTGGACTGGCTATTACATTTTCCTGAATTGTTGTGCTTGTCCATATCGTGTAGAATTCTCTTCTTCCAATTTTCATGAAGGAACACAAATTGCTACAATAAATACCAGGTTTGTATATGCTATGCGTTCCATTGCAAAAGGTGCAGAAGCTGGGAGAATGTTTTCCGGCATAATGAATCTTCCTCAACCACCTACAAGGTTTTCTCCTTACGGTAAGCGAAACTTAAATGCTGCAAAACTTGTTTACGAGGACTCCATTCAAAATGCTGCGAAGGAAGCTATTTGTGAAAATGAAGGTAATATAATAATATTGCTGTCGCTGTAGATGGGACATGGCAGAAGCGCGGTTACTCATCATTGCATGGTGCAGTTACTGTGACCAGCATTGATACAGGTAAGGTGATAGATGTTGATACTCTTTCGAAATATTGCATTTGTAAAAACTTACCTTTTTATCAAAAGGATTGTAAAAGGAATTACGTTGGATCTGGTGGAGCCATGGAAATTCAAGGTGCGTCTAAAATTTCTCAACGGTCATTATCTTTGCATAATGCCCGATATATTACTTACTTAGGGGATCAAGATTGCAAAGCATTTGATGCTGTTAGAAAGAAAAACATCTATGGAGATGAATACCCAATTGAAAAATTGGAGTGTATTGGACATGTCATGAAGCGCATGGGAACAAGATTACGCCAATTAAAAACTCAATTGAGAGGGCAAATCTTGTCAGACGGTAAGTGTTTAAGTGGAAAAAATCGTTTGACTGAGAGCATGAAATAGATAACTTTCAGTTATACTATGGATCAGTTATTCGGAGAAATTACACCAGTGTTCAGAACATGCGGCAAGCTATCTGGGCCATTTTTCTGCATAAGCTGTCAACAGATGAATATCCTCAACATGGATTTTGTCCTGTCGGTGAAGATTCATGGTGTGGATATAAAAAGACTGAAGCATCCTTTAAGTCTTACAAACATAAAAAAAAGTCTTCCGGTCACTGTTGTAGAAGCAATGCGTCCTACATTTAGAGATCTTTCCCATCCTGATCTGTTGAGAAAATGTTTGCATGGAAAAACACAAAACCCGAATGAAAGTTTTCATAATGTCCTATGGTCACGTGTTCCTAAAACAACATTTGTATAGATTAAAACACTTTTACATGGTGTTTATGATGCTGTTTGTTCTTTTAATGATGGTAATGTATCCAAATTAAAAATGCTGCAGAAAATGGGAGTAGAGCCTGGAGAATATTCGGTAAGCGACACGAAAATTCTTGATAGAGAAAGGTTAATGAAAGCAGTGTATGCTTTATCTGGAAGAGCGAAGAAAATTAGAAATTATAAAAAAAGAAAAGAAAAAAAGAAGATAATATTAAGAAAAATAAGGTAAAAACCAGCTACAGTGCAGGATCTTTTTGATGAGGTAAAATTTTATACAAAAGCTACTGTTTTTTAAAAACTTTCTTTTCTAAACTGCGTCTTCTCTTTTCTATAAATCTACTGTATGCATGAAATGGAAAATTTTATTTTATATTTCATATATATTCTTGTGTATACTGAAGTGAAATTTTTGAAATATTCCTCAGACATTTAGCTAAAAAGCATATGTCGTAACACAGAAAAGGAAATTTTTTTTAAATTCATTATTGTACTCTGCAAAAATTATATTTTTAAGCCGGCCGATCAATTTTTTAAAAAAAAATTCACTTTTGCATAAAGATAAATGTTTACTTAATACACACACAAATTTTTAAGCTTTAGTGTTCAATAGTTTCTTAGTAAAAAAATATATCTCAAAATGCAATGCCCTTTTTCGTTGCACGAAACTTGTTATATACCTGAAAATACACAAATTTCATGTTTAAAAACATAAAATCAGTTTTCTTGTTGTTGTTTTGGATACCATTTATATTATATTTTAAGAATCCTTTTAATTCTGATACTTAAAGAAATTCTGTTTGCATGTAAATATTTAAAACATTGTGACGGGGCTATCCGCGAGATATTCTGACTAACCCTCTTGGTGAAATTTTGGGACTAGCAACTATACTAATTCACAGCCTTTCAAGAAAATCACGAAATAGATATATGTTAATTAGTTTGATTATATAAAGTCTATATATAGGTTGTAGGTGTAAAAAGGGGAGAAGGAGACATGAAGCTGCTAAGTGTTGCACATTGGAGAATTTACTTCTCAAACTTAGCGCGCGTTTCAAAGGTGTAATTTCTGAGATTGAATTATTAGATTCAAGATTTAAGATAGTAGAATCAGAACCGGGCCAATGTTCATTAGTAATTGTTCTCCTTATCTATTTCTGGTAGTCGGGTTTACTTAGAATTGAGTATTAGGATTAATCGACGTTTTAGAGATCACTCCTAGGTTTCTTGTTATAGTTAAACTTGTGATTGTGTGTGTTTAAGTGTTTGTTCAGAACTTGAATAAATCTATTTGTTATTATGGCGTTTGTTGGTGATGCTTTGTTTTCCCCCTTCTTAGAGACGCGCCGGACAGAGGAAGAGGGGTCCCAGCTAGGACCCCTCCCCCACAATTGCACCCAACGGGTTTGTCCACTGGGCATATCTCCCTTAACCCCGAGATGGGAATCTGATCCAATTTTAGACTCTTGCCTGATATTTGTTTCTAAGAGTTGAGAACGTGGAAGAATTTTTGGAATGTATTGACAGTAATGTTAAATTTTACGGGATACCGAGCAATTTGGCATGTTCATATCTCAAAGAGCGTCTCCGAGGACGTGCTTTGGACTGGTTAGAGGTATTTGGTTCGTCGTTAGTGCAGGGGAATGCTACGGATTTCGCGCAATTAAAAGAGGCCTTGACGGAAAATTTCCCAGTGGTTAGGAATAAGACTGAATTAGAAGTCAGGTTCTATTCGTCGTATCAGGGTCACGGCTAGGCTCCCTCAGACTTCATTAATGACTTACTCAAAATACACAAAAGGTTGGGACTAAATATGTCGGAAGTAAATTTAATCGATCACATTATTGCCCATCTGGAACCACAGTTGATGGAATACATCGAGATTCGAAATCCAACCTCTCAATTGCCGTTACTCCAAATGATTACCAAATACGAGGATAGATATTTGAGGAGGACAACCAGGGTTCGAGTAATAATAATAGTGAAAGACGAGTTTGGGATGTGAGTAGGAGGTCTACCGAAGGTCGTACAAATAGAAATTGGAGAGATGCAGGGGTTTTTGAAAGTCAAAATGATAGGAGAGATGCATATAGAAGTTCATATGGGATTAGACCCCAGATGAACCATGCTAACCAAGGAATCCAGAACAGGAACCGTATTGACATTAATGATCGCGGGTTCGAGAATCGTGGTGGACGGAATCAGTTTAGAAATAGGGATCCGAGTGATAATTTTGACCGAGGGTCGAATAATCATTGGAATATGGGTAGACATAAAAGTTTAAACTTTTTAAGCGTTCGAAATCAGGATCAATCGCAGGTTGATGAGAAACCTCCTATAAGGGTTTCTGCTTTACGGATGTCCCCTGTAGAACTTCCGTACGTTCCCATTTTAGTCAATGAGATCTTCACTAAGGCATTATGGGATACTGGGGCCGAGAAGTCGTTCATCTGTGAAAAAACGTTTCAGTCATATTTTTCTTATAAGCCAGTTAAACAATCAAACACAAAAGTTGTAACGGCTCAAGGCACTTGTTGTAACAATGTAGGAACGGTAGAATTGCAGATCCGAATTCGGGAATTTAAGAAAAGTGGAATTTTCATATATTAGCGGATCTAGAATAACTTTGCATTTTAGGTATCCATTTTATTCGACACTCTAAAGTAATAATGAATTTCGATGCAAAGTCGTACCTATTCCGGATTCGCAAATTGAAGAAATAAAAATCGATGAGTGGAGTTTAGAAATTGATCTTTCAAATAGGAAACTCGAGGAAAGTTTTGATAATGGCAATATAGCTTGTGCAGTAATTAGAGATTTGGTACTTTCGTCAAGGGAACAATTGATTTCCGAACAAAGGAAGGACCCTGAGCTGGGTCACATTTACCGTTATTTGCAAAACCCCGATGACAGTACGGTAAATGCGGCAGTCTGTGGAAACTGGTCTCAGGATTTTAGGATAGTGGACGGCTTGTTATTTTATGGGAAATACGCATCCACTCTCGGAGAAATGAGAGTATATATTCCACGGTCACTGCGAGGTGCGATAATGCGTGAATTTCATGATAAGCCTATGACAGCACACCTCGGAAGAAAAAAACATATTTATGCGTGACGGATACTTGATATTTTCCTTACATGAGGAAAATTATACATGATTATGTTTTGACATGCGATACGTGCCAGAAAGTTAACTATACGAACGCGTTACCGGCCGGTCTTCTAATACCGATTGTAACTAATTATCCAAACGGAATAATTTCATTAGATTTGTTAGGCCCTACCCAGCATCGAAACCTGAACGATATAGGTATATTTTAGTAATAACGGATCACTTTAGGAAGTGGTTGGAAGTAATACCCCTCCGAAAAGCGTCCGAAAAAATATTCGCCCATACCCTGTTCGAAAATTATATTTCGCTATATGGACCTCCAATTAAACTTATAAGCGGCAACATTCCCCAATTTATATCCGAAGTTTTTGAACATTTAAGTACTAGATTAGACATAAAGCATGTCAAAACAGTTGTGTATAGGCCTCAGTAAAATAGAACTCAACGAGTTAATCGTGATTTATTACAAATGATTGCTTCTTTTGTAAGTAACAGTCATGCGACCAGTAACAGGTTTCTAAGAGAATTTGCGTATGCATTGCGAATGGCAGTTCACCAGACCACTGGAAAAACTCCAGCAGAATTATTTTTGGGCAGGAAACTTATTACCCCGTTTCAAAAACTTGTGATGGTGACGGATGGTACAGAATTTGTGGTTACGAATATTGAAAAGGTGTTTGAGGAAGCTAGGCAGAATACTAAGAAGAAACATGAAAAGTGGGTGAAGGACTACAATAAGAGGAGACGCGAAGTGAACATTAAGATCGATGATTTAGTGTTGGTTGAAACTCATCCTTTAAGCTCTGCCAGTAAAAAGGTGGTAACGAAATTCTGCCTCAAATACGTAGGTCCTTATAGAGTCTTAAGTTTTAAAAAAATAATGTTGTAATTCGGAAGGCAGTTAGTAGAACTACAGTTAATATAGACCAAGTGCGAATTTACCATCAGAGAAAAAGTGATGAGGTGTAGTGGATGTAGGTTGTTCAGTTAGCAGAGGATCCGAGTATCATTCGAGTAGCTTGTAGGATACTCGATATGGGTTAGATCAGTCACATGGCTTTAGGAGTAATGAGTCGTGTGGAAGACAGATACAGGAGAGGAAAGAGACTACAAGTGTGGGGAATAAAAGCAATCTGAGAGGGATAAAGGAGAGCAGGCACGAACTGTCCAAAAGGCGGTGTAAGCGTGCGATCCCAGAATCACTGTCTGAGGGCTCGCACCATAAGAGCAGAAAGAACCAAAGCATGAGGAGGTGGAAAAGAGCGGTGCCAGAGTCACTGTCGGAAGGGCCGAGGAGGAAAACAAAAGCCACACACAGAGAGATCAACAAGCGAAGGCTCCCGTCCTCCATCGCGCCGACTGAACCAGTAGGAAAGAAACAACGAATAAAAGATCCCCACGGTGGACAAGTTCCAGAAGGAGGTCGTCAGCAGCCAGATGAAGAAAGGCTATTTCAGCCAAGAAGGAGACAACAGAGCAGGTCCACCCCACGCAGTTCCAGACACGGAAGAGAGGTTCATGGGAACGCCAGGTCCAGATCTCCAGTAGAAGCATTGCCAGACCAGGAAGGATCAATCCGATCTAGAAGAGATGAAGCAGGGCGAGCTCCTCGCTATAATTTACGAAGACGCCGAACAGAGTACAGACCAGGTTGCCAGGAGCCAGAGGAGAGTCTACGAAGCAGAAGGTCCACATCGTTGGAGGTACAGATTGGAGACATCATAGAAAGGAGAAGAACAAGGTATTAGCCAGGTTGGATTGTTTCATTTATATTTTTACTAACATTCAGTCAGGTGAATTTTTGCACGAAGCAAGTCATGTTTTGTTAAAGATGACTAAGTACAAAAGTCACACTACTTTGAGTGAAAAATGAACTTTTGTATCCCTAAATATATTCCGAATTGTGGAAAGCATATGTATGTTTACATTTGTTTCCTGCATGGGAAGACATGGCTAAGGGTGCGAGAATTCCTTTTATTGTCCTTATATTAAATTTTTTGAAAATTGTTTATAATTGTGTGTATGTATCGGCATATTGATGTGTATATTAGTATATATCTGGTTTTTGGTCGCTGTGTAGATAGAAAATTAACCATAACACTAATAGCGCTGCGCGATTGGAATTTAAGTTTTTCTTAAACCAGATGAAATTTGTAAAGTAATTGACAATTTAAATATGTGTGAATTCAATGTTGTTTGTGTATGTATACAGTGTTCAAAGAATCTTTTTGTACGTCCACTGATCCAGTTCTCATTTCAGGGTGGCTGATCCTGATGTTTTAAAGATATTGTGTTCAACAACAAATCGATGTAAACTCAAGATTTACATCGTTGTGAACGGCCTTGCTTTTCCCTGCAGTGGGAGGTTTTTCTTTGGTCCTCGCCCAAATGTGGTACACCTTAAATAATGAGTGTAAAATCAGAAATCTTGGAGTGATAAAAATTATTGAGCTAGTAGTTTTGAGTGTTTTTATTTAGCTTATTGTTATGTAAAAGTT
The DNA here is from genome assembly GCA_019973975.1 of Trichonephila clavata. NCBI lineage: Eukaryota > Metazoa > Arthropoda > Arachnida > Araneae > Nephilidae > Trichonephila > Trichonephila clavata. The sequence goes on along the minus strand of BMAO01002827.1, from coordinate 39,194 downwards.
AAATGTTAAACTCAAGTTTAAGATTTCTAGTTAGTATAGTCTAGTTTTTCAACGTAATTTCTATCAGGCAATTAAGACCCTCTTATAAATCCCGTTTTTTTCTTGGAGGGGGCTGTGACGGGGCTATTCGCGAGATATTCTGACTAATCCTCTTTAGGAAACTTTGGGGCTAGCAACTATACTATTTCATAGCCTTTCAAGAAAAACACGAGATAGATATATGTTAATTAGCTCGATTATATAAAGTCTATATATAGGTTGTAGGTGTAAAAAGGGGAGAAGGAGACATGAAGCTGCTAAGTGTTGCACATTGGAGAATTTACTTCTCAAACTTAGCGCGCGTTTCAAAGGTGTAATTTCTGAGATTGAATTATTAGATTCAAGATTTAAGATAGTAGAATCAGAACCGGGCCAAAGTTCATTAGTGATTGTTCTCCTTATCTATTTCTGGTAGTCGGGTTTACTTAGGATTGAGTATTAGGATTAATCGACGTTTTAGAGGTCACTCCTAGGTTTCTTCTTATAGTTAAACTTGTGATTGTTTAAGTGTTTGTTCAGAACTTGAATAAATATATTTGTTATTATGGCATTTGTTTTTGATGCTTACTTTCCCCCCACACTTAGAGACGCGCCGGACAGAGGGAGAGGGGTCTCAGCTAGGACCCCTAACACACAACATTAAGGAAATTTTTCGAAGTGTCATATAATCATGTATTACTGTCTTATAAAGATTAAATTTTTTTTAATTTGTGTCTTCTTTTTTCTATAAAATCTATTGTATGCATGAACTAGAAATATTTATTTTATATTTCATATATACTGTGTATACTGAAGTGAAATTTTTGAGATATTCCTCAGACATTTAGCTAAAAAGCAGATGTCGTAACATAGAAAAGGAAAAATTTTGTAAAATTCATTATTCTACTCTGCAAAAATTACATTTTTAAGCAAGCTGATCAATTTTTTAAAAAAAAATTTTCCTTCTGTATAAAGATAATTGTTTATTTAATGCACACACAAATTTTTAAGCTTTAGTGTTTAATAGTTTCTTAGTAAAATGTACATAAATATATCTCAAAACGCATTGCCCTTTTTTGTTGCACGAAACTTGTTACATACCGAAAAATACACAAATTTCATGTTTAAAAACATAAAATCAGTTTTCTTGTTGTTATTTTGGATACCATTTGTGTAATATTTTAAGAATCCTTTTAATTCTGATACTTAAAGAAATTGTGTTTACATGTGAATTTATAAAACGCTAATGAAACTTTTTGAAATGTCGTATAATGATGTATTACAAAGCCATATTTTTATGTATTGACACATTTTCACATGGTATTTATGATGCTTTTTATAGTCAACTTTGATGACAGTAATGTATCAGAACAGAAAATTCTTAAAAAATTGATGCTTAATTTGAGAAAAATAATGCAAATGCTATAAAATATCTCGATAGATTAAAAGTAAAAAATGCTATATATGTATTTTCTGAGAAATCTAAGTAAAAGAAATAAGTAAAAAATCATAAAATTTATGTAAGCTATTATTTAAAAAAATAGTGCAAATACAGACTGTAATTCGTAATTTTTTCTGAGGAAGTGACATTTTATAATAAAAATGCAAATATCTCAAAACGGTGTTTTGAAAAATTCGTGTACCTTTTTCTCAGAACTTACTCAACGGAAGCACTTGCAATCTTCACTGAATAGTACTGGTATGTTACTATACATACTGAAGTGAGATTTTATTAATATACCCATAATATTTTTGTAAAAGTCAGTTATCGATAAAAAAATTACATTTTTCAAAAAATTCATAGTGATAATTTACGATGAAAGTTTTTGAAAAAACTAAACAATATACTTGAAAAAGCTCACTTCAGTTTAATTAAAAAAGTCTAATTAATATACAGACAAAATTTTAAATCTGTACATTTAATAGTTTTTGAGAAAAAGTTACATAAAAGTGCTCAATTTAACATTGTCGTTATAGGGGGTACCGACTATTCTTAATAACATAACTGTACATATTTTTAAAATAGTACCAAATACTAAACAGAGATTGTGGTTCGAAAACTTTTGTATAATGGCATTTAGAACTTTTTATCCTTATGGTCTGAATATTGTCTGGAATGGCAGAAATATTTTGCCATCATTTAAACAAAAATCTGAAGAATCATTATATATTCCGAAATTTAATAAATGTTATGGTAACAACAATAATGTTGGAATCTCGAGAATTTCAAGAGCTAAGTTTGGAAAAAGAGTTACAAGAAACAGCAGTACTCTCAAGAAATCTATGTTAGAATTAGCTAATAAATTTGATGATAACTTTAACGTAGCTTTATTAAATATTTTATGTTTGGTATGAATAAAACTGAAATTAAAATTATGACAGTATTTTAAGCAGATGTAATTTTTTAGATTCTCATGGTATGCATATGATTCGAGATCTTAAAAATTATTTAGTACAAAAAATGAATATTAAATTAGATGCAATTGAAACTTACACTACAGAATATTGTACCGTGCTATTTATGAAAAAATTCTTTAACAAAATTAATTTTTCAGGTATATTTCAGAAATACAATCCATTTTTTTCCTATTAAAAATATTATTATTAAAAAAGCTTTCAAATATAAAAAGAAACTTGGCAGATGTTTTTTCAATTATAATCAAATTTTGGAGCTCCTATGTCGGGAGGAACGTAAATGCTATTTATATCGTGATTATATCAATGATTATCATCAGCATGTTGTCGCAAGAGACCTTGGCATAGTAAAAGATGATTTATTGAGAAATTTTATGAAAAAAAGTACTGACTTTAGGCTTATAATCACAAAAAATAAATCCACCATTTTAAAACAAATCACAAGAGATTTGGATACTTTCTACACTGGTGTCCAAAAGTTAAGCATTATTGAAAATTATGTGAATAAAGAAGGAAATGTAAATTAGAATAGCGTGAAACGTGATATGCGAGTGTAAAATGGTTATAAAATTAGGAAGCAATTCAAAAGAATGATAATAATTAATTTTATTATCCAAAGCAGCAGTTTGAAAGAAAACTGAGCATAGCAAGGATTCACACTTTAAAGAAAAAATGAAAGAAAACATTAAGTATAATAAGGCGTGTGGTCACCTCTGACAGCCAGGCACGCTGCATAGCGATTTACCATACTTGCTATGAGATGATGAATGAGTTGTGGGCTCAAAAGGTTTAAAGCTTCTTGGAGAGCTCTCTTCAGTTCTGTAACGGAGCTTGGTGGGTGCGATAGGGCTGCAATTTGTCTCCCGAGCATATCCCATACATGCTCGATAGGATTTAAATCAGGAGAGTTCGCAGGCCACGACATGCGCTGGATATTTTCCGTTTCAAGGAAGTCATCAATCAGCAACGCTCGGTGACATGACGCATTATCATCCATGAATATGAAGTCAGGACCGACAGTACCTCGAAACAAGCGAACATAAGGCTCAAGAACTTCGTCTCTGTATCTTTGAGCAGCCACAGACAACGTGTCAAAGAAATGGAGGTCTGTGCAGCCGTTCATCATGATGCCTGCCCATTACATTTCTCCCCATGATGGAAAATGATGCCGTTCCGTTATGTTTCTTTGTTCAAAACGTGATCCACGTTCTCTCCATATCGTTACCCGCCGAGAATCACTACTCAGACTAAACCGGGACTCCTCACTCAACATCACATTGGCCCACTATCCCACACTCCAATGTTGATGTTTCAAACTCCAGTTCAAACGAGCGCGTTTATGCGCAGACGTGAGGGGAGTGCAAACTGCTGGTCTTCTGGCATACAGGCCAGCATGATTGAGTCTCCTGTAAACAGTTTGTCTCGAAATTCGTATTCCTGTGGCGACTGTGAGCGCCGAACCCAGTGCTCTGGCAGTACTGTCCCTCTGACGTCACGCACTTATTACCAGATATCGGTCTTGACGAGGGATTGTGACTCTTGGTCGACCTGATACTGGTTGTCGGGTAACATCTCCCGTTCTTTGAAACCTCTGCCACAGTCTTGAGATCACAGACTGGTCCACATTCAGAATTCGAGACACTTCGGTTTGGGATCGTGAGGATTCCAGCATTCCAACGATTCTTCCTTTCGTAAACATGTCCAATTGTTGCCTTTGTGGCATCATTAACCTTGTTTGATGGTTAACAACGTTCCTTCGCACAGCGGTTGCACAAAACTTATCTGAAATGCCTATGCTGCGTGAATCGGTTTCTCCGCGTTCCGACATGCGCCGGTGTTTCACGCAGGACGTAGTCGACTGAAAAGTTTTGCATAAACCCAATGTTTCTTCTTCACCCAATTAATATCCGCAAGAAATTTGGAATAATTTTACGAATATTTACTCCATGTTTTTCGCATTTTACGATTTATGCTTAACTTTTGGACCCCAGTGTACCTTAAAATGGTTATTAAATACGGAATGCCGATAGAAGCTTTCAATCATTTTACATCTCTTGTATCAATAGAAATTGGAAAATTGGATTTCAATGTTAAATATGAAATATTGTATAAGGACTTTAAAGTATCGATAGATAATTTTCAAAAAGATTTCGTGATTACTTATGTTGATAAAGTCTCTGCTAATTATGCCATAATATGTAAATATTTTTATAGTAAATTATTAAGTGATCATATTTTAAAGAATAATAAATTTCAAAAGTCGATTTATAGCAATAGAGGAGATTATAATCGTCTTTTGGCTTTAAACAAAAGATTGAATATTCATCTCAAAAATATTAAATACCCACACATTTTTTTAACACCAAAATTTCACAAAAGTCCTATAAAATTCCGCAGTATTACTAATGGGTATAGTACATATATAACGAAGTCTGGGAAGATCTTTTACAATCCCTTCTTCAAAATACTATTGATATCTTTCAACACACAGCAATAATTAAAAATAGCTTAGAGATTGCCAGTCACGAAGGATATGATAATTTTTTCCGTGCACGGCTTTGACTTCGAGGACCTTTTTAATTCTATTCAGGGGAGTTGGAAAGGTAATTTTTTTTAAAAGGTGAATTTCAGGTTATTGCATTTTTAAATTCTTCAGATTATTACCTTTCCAAAAGTACCTCATTTTTATCTCTATCTTAATTAGAAGTGCTAAAATTTTGTTTTTAAAGAATTGTCTAAACGCGAGTCACCGATTTAAATGGACAGAAAAAAGGTAAACATTGCACTTCCTCTTGGGTCAGCTTGAAGTTTGACGTCATTTTTTAAAATTTCTTTAGGGCATGTTATGAAACGGATGGGATCTCGCCTCCGACGTTTCAAAGCAAAAATGAGGGGGCAAAAATTATCAGATGGCAAAGCATTATGTGGCAAAAATAGATTAACAGAAGCAACTATTGATCAATTGCAAACATATTATGGTCTTGCCATTCGAAGAAATTTATCAAATGTAAAGTGTATGAAACAAGCTATATATATGGGCAATATTTCTTCACAAAATATCTACGGATAAAAATCCACAGCATAGATTTTGTCCACCAGGTTTTGACACATGGTGTCAGTGTAAGAAGGCTCAATTGGAAAATAAACTTTATATCCACAAACATAAACTTCCAGTTGCTGTTGTTGAAGCCATTAGGACTATTTTTAGGGACCTTTCGGATCCAGAATTATTGAAAAAGTGCTTGCATGGAAACACGCAGAATCCGAATGAAAGCATTAATAATGTTATTTAGTCTCGTGTCCCCAAAAAGGCATTTGTGCACATAGAAACACTTTCCTTTGGTATGTATGATGCTATTGCATCCTTTAATAAAAGGAATGCAACAAAGCTGGATATTTTAAAAAAACTTAACATAGAGCGAGGATATTATGCGACATGCTGCATGGAACATCTCGACAAAGAGAGCAGTACAAGGGTAAGATATGCCAATTTACAGAAAACTAAGGAGACTAGAAAAGTAAAAAAGACTTAAAAGAATGAAACAAGAAGATGAAAATTTAAAAAATGCTGAAAATTTGGAATATGGAGCTGGAATGTTTTGATAAGGTAACTTTTTTTTATAAAAATATACTTTTCTCAAAATGTCCCTTTTGAAGGTTCGATGTACCTTTTCTCAGAAAGTATATATCTGATGTCAACAAAACTTACATGACACATTCTTTATATATTCTAGTATATACTGAATGAGCTTTTAGCAAAATTTTGTGTACTTTTTTTTATAATTTTTTTTTCTGTCGAAAAACACTGTTTTCTCACTATACATCAAATAAAAAATTTTTAAAGAAAAACCAATGGAAATTTCAAAAAAAGCTCATTTCAGTATAATATTAGATGTATGCTTAACTTGCAAAAAAATATTGGGGATTGTATTTCCAACAGGTATTTAGAAAAGGTACATTGAAAAAGCCCTTTTTAACATTATCAGTATAGAGCGTTCCGATACTCCTTAATATTGATTATATGATTAGGATTCTACATTTAATTTATGATAAATAGGAATTACATAATTCAATGATAAAGGAGGAATTTAATGTTCTTGTTAATCTTTTATTACAAGAAAATTTCATGGCATTTGATCATAATCTTTATAAACAGATCAGAGGACTACCTCAGATGCTCCTGCTAGTAATTGCTTAGCTAACCTGTACTTACATTTTTTTTAAATTGATCATATTGTTAATGAATCTTTCTTACTTTATCGTTATATAGATGATATAATAATTTTTCGTAAAAATACTGAATTCAAACCAAATATTATGTTCTACCCTGACAGTCTCAACCTTCTTAAAACTAACTTTAACTCTAATATGGTTGAATTCTTGGATTTAGACTTGCATCTTATTGACAATAGAGTAGTATGTAACGTTTTTGACAAAAGAGATTCTTTTAGTTACCATGTAATTAAAATTCCTGAATATGGAACAGTAATTTGCATCTATCAATTTACAGAAATATTGTATTGAATTTTGTATTAGGATTACTTAACTACCCCCAAAATAGATAAATTTAAGAATATCAAGAAATTCTTCCAACGCTGCTTAGATCATGACTATCCTTTTAACTTCTTAAGAAATTATATTCATCACAAATACATTAATCGTCTTGCAACTCCTGATAACAAAACCACCACACAACAATAGGATCTCAAAGTCAGCATATTAATGGTTTTGCTGTGAAGATTCTGTTATAACACTCTTCTCACAGTTTATATTTTTTCCACACCCATCTTAAAAATCTTATACATTGAAAAATTTCTACATTTTTGACAGCAACCAAGTTATACCCTGCCAAATTTTATTGTCATCTCTCTTGGTGTCTATCTTTACAAGTTGGTTTAAAGGATGCGGTTATGTGTAATTTGGATTTTTATCACAATGAATAATAGCTTTCCATTGTTTGCAAGACTGTTAGAACTCTTGAAAAAAGCTCTGTGAGCAGAACTTTTGGAATTTTTTTTTTGAAGAACCCTTTTAATAGGTAATTCTTTTAGTAATTTTCTGCTTAAACATATTAGGAGAATTTTTTGCTGAATTATAGTTGGTTGTTATTTTATACTTTCTGTGAAATTTTTTATACATTGAATTTTGATACTTTAAATTTCTATTTATTTTATTTTGGTTTTTCCTACCGAGTTGCAAAGGGGAAAGTTTGGCGAGTTCAAACTAGTTTAACCCCCCTTATTCGGTCCTAATTCCAAAATTGCCTTTTGACTCGCTAGGTTCTTATTTGTATTTCATTTTTATATCTTCTTTGGAGTCGATCTTCATGGTTTTTACGTTAGTTCTGGTTGTGTTCTTTATTTTCTGCTTTTTGTTTTTAATACAAATTATAAATTTCTTTCATATATATATGTCATGTTTTTCGAGTGATCATCAAGAGATTTTATTTTAACCATCTTTATTCCATGAGATCATTTTGCAATCTGTTTGCAAGAGAGAGAGAGAGACGGACACGTGTTAACCATATGAATAGGCGGTTTCCTCAGAAGCCATATGTTCTTCAAGTACGCTTCTGATTGAAGAGGGATACTTGAGAATTTAAGCGCGACATATAGGTAATAAAACTTAATGGTAGGAGCGGCAAAGATGTTTTAAAGCCATGTGTTATACATTCCCGAACTGGGTAATAAATTGAATACTTGAAGATGTAACGGAAAATAAAAGTTAGAAGGGGACTAGCGATTTAATTTTAGATCTAATTTAATTATCCTTAAATTCCTCCACCCATTTTAAAATTGGAGTAATGGTGGTCTTTCTCTCTTACAAACATAATAAATTTTCAATATATACAAAACAGTACATAACGTAATATAGAAATACATTTTACACATAGTAAATAGAATTAAGTAACATGAATAATGAAATCAAATTACTATACATAAACGAAATTATAGCAGTAAACAAAATAATAACACTCCTAAAATATTAATTGATAAAATGAAATTCCTTACGCATAAATGTACATTAGCGTTTTCAAATCTATATTGCATCCAGAATAAGAGCTTAATGTTTCCTCCAAATCTTTCATATTATTAGATTTGTGTTATTGGTAGCACATAGTCTATGTGTAGTCTTTATATGTCTATGTATGTCTTTATCATATTAAACAATAATATAATATAAAAAATACATGATATACAAATACTAAGATAATAATTTTCTATTAAAATATACTCAGGCGCCTTCGTAATACAACTTAATTTTTTTACATAAAAATATTCATAGCTGAAATACACTGTTAAAATATCAAAGCACAGACATGAATAAAATGATATGATTAATAATATGAGAACAGTTTATATAACACTTATACACTATTCAACCCACCAGACCATATTCCTTTTACATGTATTATAAGAATATGAGATAACAATAAAAAATATAAGTATAAAGAATATCTAAGAATATATAAGAGCTCTTTTATTTATCTCGATTCGAAAAGGGGAATCATCTCTAGAAAGAACTCTATCATTATCATAGTAATTATTTTTTACACCATATTCACTTTTACTTTAAATCATCACATAAAATATTTTGAATCTCTCCGTAACTTTTTAAACTTATTCATTTCATAGACAAATTTTTCTCCTTCGCATTTCACATTCAGTAATATAATTTACACCATACCAATACCAACACATCTCTCTGACAAATCTGCGTGATCAAATCACAGGTGTTCAGGGATGCTAATATGAAAACAGTAAGAGGTATACAAATCAAAAACTAAATAAGTTTGTCCTCTTAATTTTTCAAGACATATACAAAATCATAATGATTGAATTCTCTTCGATCCACTGTATCATTTCCAAAATCAAGTTGTTAAATTACTTTAAATTTAAACCAGAAAGATTTCGAGAAACAGTGAATCCTGATATGTGGCCAGTATATCAAAACACAAAATTTCAAGATGAGAAAAATTTAAATTAAATTTAGTAAAGTTACTGATGAATAAAATAATTAACAAACTAATAAAATTCAGTGGATAAAAAGAATGCAATGTGACTTTAATTTTAATTTTCCTCACAATCAGTATCATTATATTAGTACATTAGAGTCATTTCTCTAATAACTAACTTTATATCCTCTTTCAACTTTATAACACCAATATTTTCATATAAATGATATAATTCCTTTAAAAATTTAAAATAAAACAATGAGGTACATTAAAATTTCTCAAAATTTTATATAATAAAACACATTCCACTTTCTCTTCTAAATATAAACATCATTTAACACAAAATATACCATATAAAAGTTTAATATCATTTATATTACTCTTCCTCTTCGAAGAGTCTTGTTAAATAAAATTCAGTCACTTCTGTACTACACACTACATTTCTTTTCTTTTTCTCTTTATTTTGGATATTTTGTTGAATGTAATTCAATTGAAATTTTTCAGATGGATGAAAATGCCTTAAGCGGATTGAATGAACTAATTCAGAATCTGTTTTATTAAGGGCATTGGGTCTATCTATTTCAAACAATATATATATATATATATATATTTTCTTAATACTGTGTAAGAGAGGACCTGAATAAGGGGGGGGGACTTAATTTCCTTGTATTGGGGTATTGAAATTCCTCATACATCACTAAGTCACCAACCTCGAAATCAGCTTCCTGAATTTTTTTGTCATATCTAATTTTATTTATGTTATAATATTGTTCGGTTCTTTCTTTGATTAATTTTCTTGCTTCTTCTATGGGAGGATATATTTCATTATCTCTAAGTGAAATTTCAAAAGGTAAATTGCCATACATTAAATAGGTGGGAGGAAAGCCTGTTATTGTATATGTGGAGTTTATTATATTGATACGTAAATTTCTAAAATTTTTGTCCATGGCACTTCCGTTATTACTAATTTCACATTTTAAGCGGGTAATGATAGTTTGATTTACTCTTTCTACTTTTCCATTAGTTTGCGGTCGATGAGAAGTAGTTAGTAATTGAGTGACATTGTTATGTTTTAAAAAACGTTTGAATTTTGAAGATGTAAATGCAGAATTTCTGTCACTTAATATTTTTTCTGGTAGATGATTTTTGAAGATTTGCCTCAAGCAATTAATATTAGTTGTTGCATTTTTTGAAGAGAGAAAGTCCAAATATATATCTGGTGGCATGATCTATAATAATGTGCAAATATTTCTTTACTGAGTTATAATAATTTAAACCGCCAACACTATCTATTGATAACATTTCAAAAGGTTTTTCACATAAGGGAAGTGATTGCATCAGTCCGTATTTTTTCTGATGTGACTTCTTATTAAATTGGCTCGTTTCACAGTGTTTTACATAATTTCTTACATCAGTTATAATTTTTATCCAGGAATATTGCGGTGATATTAATTTTAACATGGTAGCTAGACCAGGATGACCAAATTTTGTGTGTGTTTTCTATTAGTTTCACTTGTAGTGCTTTGGGTACAATTATTTTACATAAACCTTGTCTTTTCACAACGTTAACACCATGCCTCTTTAAAAATTTAGGGGCTGATGTATTTTCTAAATTTTGAAAATGAATTAATTCATTGATGCCTAATAAAGTTTCTGGGGGAGTATTAATTAAATAATAATCAATAAAATTTCTGGTTAGCATATCAGCTTCAATATTAGTACTACCTTTCTTATATTTTATATCAAAATCATACATGGAAACTTTTAAAGACCATCTAAAAAGTCGACCTGTAGGATTTTTAAAATTTTTAAGCCAAACTAATGCATTATGATCTGTATGAACTGTGAAATGAGATCCATGAAGATAGCAATGGAATTTATCTAAACTATCAATTATTGCTAAGCATTCTAATTCAGTTATTGTATAATTAATTTCATAATTTCTCAATCGCCTTGTGAAACGCAATCGGGTGCTACTCTCCATTCGGTTATTGTTGTTTGAGGATACATGATAAGGAAGTTTTCGATGCGTCAACATAAAGATGACAAGGGTAATTTGGATTGAATAAGACTAAAATAGGCTTTGAAATTAAGCTGTCCTTAAGTTTTTTAAAGGACTGTTGACATTCTTTAGTGCAGTTCCAATTTTGATTCTTTTTAAGTGGTCTAAGGACTCTTAAATTGAAATTTTTTCAATTTTTTGAAAAAAAATATATGTTAAAGCCTTAACATTTCTGAGCATTTTGATACCAAATTGTTGTTGATACTGTAAAAAGTGCCGAAGTTATTGAGAAATAACTAGAGAAATTTAAACAACATCCCTATCTCTTTCGTATCTTTAACTTCATTTTTCTCAAAACAACAAATTTTAGCTTGCGCGCAGAAATTCTCAGAAACTATTTATGAGATCAATTTGAAATTTCATACACGGTGTTCAAAATATGACTTTTCATAACTTATACTTCAATTTTCAAAAAAAATTTAATAAATTTTTTTTTATTTGAATTTGAATTTATTTTTTTCTTAAAGTTTTAAAATTTTCGTTGTAATTGTATTTAAAAAATATATTTTTTCTCTAAATTTTTAAAAAGTTTGTATAACTTTGAAAGTGAACATTTTTATACCAAGTAAAGTTAATTTTGTAAATTTTGATCAATTTTGTACTTCAGACTTTTGCGCGCTGTAAAATACTAATTTTCAAATTTTTGAAAAATTGTCCAATTTTTATTTTAAAATTATTTTATATTTTATTTTTAATTTTTATGTCCAATATAAATTTTTAAAAATTTTCTCAAATTCTCCGGAAATTTGAGAACGAATGTAAATATATGTGATTATCATGTGATAAAAATTTCAAATGATTGTTTTGCTTTATTGCTAAGTTACATTGGTTTCAAGAAGGATATTTTTTTCGAGTGCACAGATATATGTTAAGAGTCCTAAGACCCCTTAAGAAGATTATTTAATGGCATTCTTAATTTTGCATATTGAGGATTGAATTTATGATAGACATTAATACTACCAAAAAATTTTTGTAAATCTTTTACATTTCGAGGAGGTAAGAGTTTTTTTTAATTATTTCTACATTCGTATTGTTTGGACTGTATGACCCTTGTTTTATCTCTTATCCTAAGAAATCAATTGTATCTTTACCACATTTACATTTTGAGTATTTTAATTTAATATTTTCTATTTCACAAATTTTAAAAATTTCTTCTAAATGCTTTGTATGTTTTTCAATTGATTCTGAAAATACTATTATATCGTCAAAGTAATTTAGTGTAAATTTTATTTGGTATTCATTTAGAATTTGTCGAATTACTCTTTGAAAAATAGCTGGGGAATTTTTGTATCCAAAAGGCAAGCGAATAAATAGAAAAATACCATAATTTGATATAAATGCAAGTTTTTCAGATTCATTATCATCTAATTTAATATGCCAATATCCACTGCATAGGTCAATCGTTGAGAAAAATTTTGCATGTGTTAATTTATCTAAAACTGCATCTATTCGAGGAATTGGTTCCACATCCAATTTTGTGATAGCCTTTAACTTTCTATAATCGATACATAATGGTGTTCGAGCATTATCCTCTTTTTAAAGGCCAACTTTATAGGGGCAGCATAAGAACTATGAGATGGTTTAATTATTCCTGCTGTCAGCAATGCATCTAATTGTTTTTTTTTTATTTCCGCGTCATCTATAGGAGAGGTTCTATAAGGGCGATTTGCAATGGGTTATTCTGATGTAAGTACGATTTTAGGTGAAGTACAGCTTATTTCACACCCACATCCAATTTATTTTTAGCAAAGACATGTTTATATTTATCAATAATATCATTAACAATATCATAATCACTGTTAGGAATTATTTCTATATTTAACACATGATCAACTTTTTTATAAATAATTTTATTATTATTAATTTTAAGATTTTTATTATTTTGTTCATGCTTATGCGTTTCTTTAATAATTTCTTTAGGTTCACCCTGTTTTGGAATTATTTTGCCTCTTTAAAATATTTTCTGTTCACTAAAATTAATAATTAATTCAAAACTACTCATAGTCTGACAAGATATGATTAAGTAAGGTAGTTCTACATTTACTATGAGGAATTTAATATCTTTAATAATTTCTCCTATTTTCATTGGTAAAATAATATATTCACTAACCTTAATTTGTCCATTGATGGTGGATATGTCCGATTCTAGATTTTCCACACACACACACACACACTTTTTTATCTCCTTTGATTTGTGTTAGTAATTTTTTACAAATTATGTTACTATAAAATCCTGTATTCAATAGAGCTTTACTTTCCTTTGAATTGATGCTCGCTTGGAGGATGAGAAGATCTCATCTTTGATGTGGTCGAATTATCGTATTATTTTCTCGTAGTCTGTGACTGGGATAGAAAATTGGAGCTTCTGGTTGCAATTCCGTTGGTCTTTGTTGCGAAATCCGTTGGTTTCTCGGATACATGTTCGGCCTCTGAGGAGTAAAGGATGGGTGATGATGATAGAGAGGATGCTAAACGTTGAGGATAATATACCTGGTTTTATGAGTAACCCATTTCGTGATTGATTTTGACCACTACGCCATTTTCCCTATTGTGATATGTGGGCAAGTTGGGTCAGATGGGGAGGTGTTTTTTTCATCGGATATTTTGGATTGATAAATTCTGGGCAATTTGTAGTTGAAATTTTACTTTCTTGTATGTCCAAAATTTTCATCTTTTCTTTCAGCTCTTGTTTATCTTTCGAAATTTTTAGCTGCACTTCTATAGCTCTGTCTTCTTTTAATCCTTTGATTATGTAAAGTTTTTCAGCTTCCTCTTCTAAGTTGATTCGGGATGCATTCTTTTGCATTCTATAGAAGTATTCTATGTTAGTCTGTTTGGATGTTTTTTCTGTTTTGGCTAGTTGTGAAGATGAATTTCCGCTAGATTTATTTGTGTTCCAAATTCTCGTACTAAGTTCAATTTAAATTCGGTGAAACTTCTTGGTATTGGATTTGACTTGATGAAGGTTGCAATGGGTTCACTTACTAATTTTGTTAAAAATATAATGTTCTGTCTTTCGGTTATTTCGAAAGAATTGCAAATATTTTCGAAATGGTCCAAGAAATTTTGAATTTGGCTTTCTAGGCTATACTTTTGGAAAAAATTTGAATATCTTCAAAACGTACTTCATTTTTGACGATGGTTATATGTTGAATTAATTTTTCTTCTTCTGTGTTTTTGTTGTGTTCACTTTTTTGGTCATCTTTTCTTTTTTAATTTGATCTTCTGCTTTATTTTCCATCTTAAAATTTTAATTACTTGAATTTTCTGCAAGTTAATAAGACAATTTTATTTCTTCTATGGCTGTTGGAACGGTGCTTTTCTTTTCTGGGACTGGAGTGGTGGTTTTCTTCCGGAGGAGACCTTTCTTTTTCTCCGGCAACCCTGCGTTCCGCTAAGATACATGCATTTCGTAATTTCAGAGTTCCATAATTTTCTCTAAAGCACTTTCGGTTGATTTGGCATCCGTTTTTTAAATGTTTTAATTTTTCGATGGCTTTACATTAAAGTTAAAATGTATTTGCAGGCAGCAGGTTTTATCCTGCCGGCTTATTGCTGTCGTGTTTTTCGAGTGATCATCAAGACATTTTATTTTAACCGTCTTTATTCTATGAGATCATTTTGTAATCTGTTTGCAAGAGAGAGAGAGAGAGAGACGGACACGCGTGTTAAGCATATGAATATACGGCCCCCTCAGAAGCCATATGCTCTTCAAGTACACTCCTGATTGAAGAGGGATACTTGAGAATTTTAACGTGACATATAGGTAATAAAAATTAAGGGTAGGAGCGGTGAAGATATTTAAAAGTCATGTGTTATACATTCCCGAACAGGGTAATAAATTTAATACTTAAAGATGTAACGGGAAAATAAAAGTTAGAAGGAGACTAGCGATTTAATTTTAGATCTAATTTAATTATCCTTACATATATATATATATATATATATATATATATATATATATGACGGGTCTATCCGCTTCAATCTTTCATTAACCCTCTTGGGTAACTTTGGGGCCAGCAATTATTCTACTTCACAGCCTCCTCGGGAAAAACACGATAGTGATATGCTAATGAATTCGACTATATAAAGTCTAGATTTAGTAAAAACGTAGGAGAAGTATTTTGCCAGAATTGTTGTAAGTATAACCACGGATCTCCCCAGCGAGCTTAGCACGTATTAGATAGTAATTGATATCGTTAATCATTGAAATAATCAAAGGGATTATAGTTAGTATCGACCTGAAATTAGTAAACGTTCGTCTCCTTTGTCAATTCTGATAGTTGAGATTATTTAGTGGGAATATTTGATTTAAAGGTTAGAATTGAATGTTAGAGTTGTGTATCAGGATTAATCTAGGGAATTGAATAATCACTCGGTTTCTACTTATAGTGTAACTTGTTAATTGTATTTATGTGTTGTTAATAAATATTTGTAATTATGGCTTTCGTTGGTGATAATATGTTTCCTTCCACACCAGGCAATCCGGGCAATGTAAACCCAGTCCAAGATAGGACTGGGACTCGACAATGGCACCCAACTAGTTTGTCCTCCGGACATTTCTCCCTTAACCCCGAGATGGGAGTCGGATCCAATTTTAGGCTCTTGCCTGATATTTTTTTTCTGGTGTGGAAAATATCGATGAATTTCTGGAATATATTGACAACAATGTTAAGTTTTACGAGATACCTAATAATTTGGCATGTTATTATCTTAAAGGGCGTCTCCGAGGTCGAGCCTTGAACTGGTATGACATTTTTGGATCTACGATAGTGAAAGGAACTGCTACCGATTTCGCGCAATTGAAAGAAGCTTTGACGGCAAATTTCCCAGCGGTTAGGAATAAGACTGAATTGCAAGTCAAGTTCTATTCGTCGTATCAGGGTTGCGGTCAGGCTCCGTCAGACTTTATTTACGAGATTCTTAAAATACATAAAAAGTTGGGATTAAATATGTCGGATGAGAGTTTAATCGAACATATTGTTGCTCATTTGGAACCGCAATTAATGGAGTATATTGAGATTAGAAATCCATCTACTCAATTGCAGTTGCTTCAGATGATATCCAAGTATGAGGACAGATATTTGAAGAGAGACAATCCGGGTTCGAGCAATAATAATAGTGGAAGACGAGCTGGTGATGTGAGTAGGAGGTCTAACGAGGGTCGTACTAATAGATATTGGAGAGATACTGGGGTAGTCGAACGTCAAAATGATAGGAGGCAGGGTTATAGAACTTTCTATGGGACGAGACCTCAGGGGAACTATGGTAATCAAGGGTTCGAGAACAGGAACCGTATTGATAGGAATGAGCGTGGATTTGAAAGTCGTGATAGAAGAGATCAATATAGAAATAGAGGTCCAAGTGATAATTTTGAACGGGGGTTGAATAATCGATGGAATAGGGGTAGTCATAAAAATTTCAACTTTTTAAGCGTTCGAAATCAAGATCGATCGCATGTTGATGAGAAACCTCCTATAAGGGTTTCTGCCCTGTAGAACTCCCGTATGTGCCAATTTTAGTGAACGATATCTTCACTAAGGCATTATGGGATACTGGAGTCGAGAAGTCGTTTATCTCTGAAGAAACGCATAGGGAATATATTTTTCTTATAAGCCAATAAAAAAATCAAATGCAAAAGTTATAACGGCTCAGGGCGCCTGTTGCAACAATGTAGGAACAGTTGAATTAGAAATTCGAATCAGAAAATTCACAACAAAATGTGATTTTCACACATATTGGCAGATCTCGAATATCTATGCATTTTAGGCGTCGATTTTATAAGAAACGCGAAGATTACTATGAATTTCGAGGAAAAGTCTTTAGCGATTCCGGATTCGCAAATCGAAGAATTAAAAATCGATGAGGGGAATTTAAAAATGGATCTTTTAAATACAAAAATCGTGGAAAATTTTGAGGATAGCAATATAACTTGTGCAGTAATTAGAGATTTCGTACTTTCGTCAAGGGAGCAATTGATAGCTGAAAAAGCAAGACCCCAAGCTTGGTCATATGTATCGCTACTTACAAAACCCCAATGACAGTTCAGTAAATGCGGAGGTCTGTGGGAACTGGTCCCAGGATTTTAAACTTATAGAGGGATTGTTATGTTATGCGAAATACGCATCTTCTCTAGGAGAAATGAGAATATATATTCCAAAATCGATGCGAGGTGCGATAATGCACGAATTTCATAAGCCTATGGCTGGACATCTTGGAATACGGAAAACTTACTTACGCGTGAAGGATGCATGTTATTGGCCATACATGCGTAAGTCGATACACGATTATGTTTTGACATGTGAAACGTGCCAAAAATATAACTATAAGAACGTGTTACCGGCCGGTCATTTAATACCGATTGTAACTAGTTATCCGAACGAAATAGTTTCATTAGATTTATTAGGCCCCTACCCAGCATCGAAACCCCAAAGATATCGATACATTTGTGTAAT
The DNA here is from genome assembly GCA_019973975.1 of Trichonephila clavata. Classification (NCBI taxonomy): domain Eukaryota; kingdom Metazoa; phylum Arthropoda; class Arachnida; order Araneae; family Nephilidae; genus Trichonephila; species Trichonephila clavata. The sequence goes on along the minus strand of BMAO01002827.1, from coordinate 21,289 downwards.
AACGGATCATTTTACGAAGTGGTTAGAAATAATACCCGTCAGAAAGGCGTCCGCAAAAATAATCGCCAATGCCCTGTTCGAAAATTATATTTCGCGATATGGAGCTCCAGTTAAATTGATTAGCGACAATGGTCCCCAATTTGTATCCAAAGTTTTTGAACATTTAAGTGAGAGATTAGATATAAAGCATGTCAAAACAGTAGTGTATCGACCTCAATCAAATCGAACGGAACGTGTTAATCGTGATTTACAACAAATGATTGCTTCTTTTGTAAATTATAATCATGAATCCTGGGATAGGTTTTTAAATGAATTTGCATACGCACTAAGAACGGTAGTCCATGAAACGACGGGAAAAACCCCAGCAGAATTATTTTTGGGCAGAAAAATCTTTACCCCCATTTCAAAAACTTGTGATGGTCACAGATGGTACAGAATTTGTGGTTGGGAATATTGAAAAGGTGTTTGAGGAAGCTAGGCAGAATACAATGAAAAAGAAAGAAAAGTGGGCGAAGTATTACAATAAAAGGAGACGCGAAATTAACATTAAGGTGGATGATTTAGTGTTGGTTGAAACTCACCCTATTAGTTCAGCCAGTAAAAAGGTGGTTGCGAAGTTTTGCCCTAAGTTTGAGGGTCCTTTTAGAGTTGTGAGTGTTAAAAACAATAATGTTGTAAATTGGAAGGCAGAAAAAAAAACGAGACAATCAATATAGATCAGGTTCGAATTTACCATCAGAGAAAAAGTGATGAAGGTTTAGGGGAGGTGGATTCTTCAATTAGTGGTGGATCCGAGTATCAGTCGAGTAGTTTTGAGGATGGTAGATATGGGTTAGATAGGTCACAAGGTTCTAAGAGTAATGGGTCTGGTAGAAGACAGGAGGGAAAAGAAAATGTTAGAGTAGGAAATAAAAATAATCTTAGAGAGACAAAAAGGAGCGGACACGAGCTGACTAAGGGTCGGTGCCAGAGGACTTTAACTGACTCGATATCACAGCCGAGCCAGAAAAAACTCGTGAAAACTCAGCACTCCAGAAGAGGCAAGATGAGAACCGAATCCCCTACAGAAGTGTCGTGGAGTAAAAGAGCAAATATTCAAAGACAAGTCTACAAGCGAAGACTCCCGTCCCCCATCTCGTCGAATGTGCAATTCAAGAAGCGTTACAGAGTCGACGATCACTGCAGTAGCCAAGTTCCAGAAAGGAATCGCCAACAGAAAAGGTCCAACTTCAGGAGTTCTGAAGACGGTGGAGAAAGCTATGGGAAAGCCAGATCAAGATCACCAATAGGATCATTGGCAAGCCATGAAAGATTCACCCCATCTAGAGGAGATCAAGAAGGACGAGGTCACAACTACAACTTGAGGAGTCGCCGAGAATATAAACCAGACTGCCAGGAGCAAAGAGGGAATCAACCCAGCAGAAGGTCCACGTCATTGGAGGTGCAGATAGGAGACATTAAAGAAAGAAGAGGAGCAAAATATTAGCCAGGTTGTATTGTTTCATTTATATTTTTACTGACAGGCAGTCGGTTGAATTTTTGCAAGAATCAAGTCTCGTTTTGTTAATAATGTTGTCTAATGCAAAAGTCTCACTGCGTTGAGTGAAATGACCTTTTGTATATTTAAATATATTCTAAATTGTGGAAAGCATATGTATGTTTTCATCTGTTTACCATAAAGGCTTGGCTAAATGTGCGAGAATTCATTGCATTGTTTGTTTATATTGAGTATTTTGAAAATTGTATATAATTGTGTATATATAAACATGTTGAAATGTATATTAGTATATATCTTGTTTTTGGGGTTCGCGGCGCAGAGAAAGGAATTTAACCATAACACTAACAGCGCTACGCGATTGGAATGGGAGTTTTATTTTTAGAAACCAGATAAAATTTGTAAAGTATTTGACAATTTAAATATGTGTGGATTCAATATTGTGTGTATAAAGTGTTAAAAAAAATTTTTTTGCACGCCCACTGATCCAGTTTTCGTTTCAGGGTGGCTGACCCTGATGTTTTGAAGATTTTGTGTAGAAGATAAAAGTTATGTAACCAGGATGTGTATTTAAAATATCTAAGTTTGCGGGTTGTGTACGGCCGGGTTTTTCCCTCCAGTGGGAGGTTTTTCCTTGGTCCTCGCCCAAATGGGGTACACCTTATATAATGAATGTAAAAGTTATAAACCTGGGAGTGATCATATAGTTTGAGCTAGTAGTTTTTGAGTATTTCTTTAGCGTGTTGTTCTGTAGAAGTTATTGCTAAACTAAAATGTAAGATATCTAGATAAGTTAAGACTTAAAATTTTCAACGTAATTTATATTGGGCCATTGAGACCCTTTCATAAATCCCGTTTTTTTTCTTGAGGGGACTGTGACGGGTCTATCCGCGTCAATCTTTCATTAACCCTCTTGGGTAACTTTGGGGCCAGCAATTATTCTATTTCACAGCCTCCTCGGGAAAAACACGATAGTGATATGCTAATGAATTCGACTATATAAAGTCTAGATTTAGTATGAAAGTAGGAGAAGGATTTTGCCAGACTTGTTGTAAGTATAACCACGGATCTCTCCAGCGAGCTTAGCACGTATTAGATAGTAATTGATATCGTTAATCATTGAAATAATCAAAGGGATTATAGTTAGTATCGACCTGAAGTTAGTAAACGTTCGTCTCCTTTGTCAATTCTGATAGTTGAGATTATTTAGTGGGAATATTAGATTTAAAGGTTAGAATTGAATGTTAGAGTTGTGTATCAGGATTAATCTAGGGAATTGAATAATCACTCCAGGGTTTCTACTTATAGTGTAACTTGTTAATTGTATTTGTGTGTTGTTAATAAATATTTGTAATTATGGCTTTCGTTGGTGATAATATGTTTCCTCATACTTAATATAAGCTCGATTAGCTAAAACATTAGTGCTAGATGAACTAGCTGACGTGCTATTCTCAGGGCTTGCACTTTCGGTTTCCAAAACAGATCTCAAAGGCAGTTTAGAACATAATACAGCGTAATGCCATTTATTACATATCATGCATTTAACATTTGATCTACATGAATGTGACGCATTTTCAAGCAAATATAACACAGGCCTCTTTTCATCGCAGCATTCTTCTTAAAATCATATGACATAGAAGCTGCTTCACAACAATTTTCAGAGGCATGCGTCTTTTCACAAAATACACAATTACTATCACTATTCTTAAATTTAAATTTGCTATTAGGTAAATCTACAGCAGAGGAAAGACTTCCTAATTTCTACAGTTAAATTTCTCAGAATCAAAACTATTTCTGGCTAATTTTATCCTTTAAAAATTCATTTGAAAATCAAGGTCTTTATTACCTTATTAATCTGAAGAATATCAAACATATATCTCCCAGGCATGCAGAATTTCCCCAGGAAGACAGGATTTCCCCAGCGGTTACAGCAAGGCAGTATACTTCTCTTAGGTGACTCCAAGGGTCTCTAAGGCGCGTAGCTGGGCCCTGATCTTGTCATACAGCGAAAATAACTTTATTTTCTTTACTTCTATGTTCTGTAGAACAAGTTTCAAGAGTGTTCTCACGTACACTTGAATCAGGACATCCTCTTGTTCGAACTGCATTTTCAAGTACTTGAAAGTCTTTCCGTAATTTTCAGAAGTCGCTGGAAAATTTTCAACTATGTCCCTGACCCGGGATTTCGGAGTTGTTGCGTAAATTAAATATTGGAACTTATCGACTTCATCAATGTTCTCATCTTCATGGATTCTCTTTAATTGATTAAAGAATCTCAACCAATCCGTCAACTGTCTGGAAAATTGATTGAATTGAATCTTGGGGGGACGCAGAGATTAGGACAAAGATGTGACCAGGCTGTGGTTGTCCTTCTGTCCCGAAGCATCTGTCTTCATTAAATTTTTAAATCTGACTTGCCAGGAAATTAGTTTTTCCGCATAACCTTCAATAGCTTCAAATTCAGTGTTGTAAGTGTCTTGCGACAATTTGATTTGCTCATTATATCTAAAGTAGAGTAATCTATTTCTTTTAATTTAGAACTCTTTAACTTTAATTGCTCGAAAGTAATTTCTAAGGCATTTTTATCTAGTTACTCACTCGGCAACTTCTTGTAAATGATTTACAGCCTTCGTGAAGGCTCTCCTAAGCGGCGTGCGTCTCAATTTTAAAGCATCCATGATCTACGTTCTACTATTCAAAAATGCTTTTCTAACACTCGTGGCCCACCCGGGGTACCAGAAAAATGTCCAATATATAATTAGAGTCCCTAATTATGAAACATTTACAAATTAGTAAACTGAGTTTAAGTCAAATGATGTGGCGACGGCGTTTCTCAATTAAGGTATCTGTACACCTTCGAAGAAAATTTTTTGAGAAACTGTAATATTTGCTATTAAAATATTTTTTACTGATGAAATATAACTCTAAACTAAGAAAAATACATTTAATATTTTACTTATAGCACAAAAAAAATTTTAGGGAGAAAAACATAGTGAAAATATTAATTAAATTGATTATTAGAATAACGCACATAACTCAAACGTAAACAAAAATATTACTTTTCTGTAAATTTCATGTTGATCATCATAATAATTTTTAGGGCTGGTACTATTTTTCTTATGATAATCAAAATATTACAATTTTTATCAAGGTTCGAATAAAAGAGCATTGAAAAATCACTAAAAAATTCCTACGAGACATGATATACACCTTAGTTACTAAAAACATATCAATTTTATAATCATGGAAATGGTAGGGGTTCTTTAAATCTATAAAATAAATGTACTTGTAAAATTTAAAGTAATTTGGTTCACAACTTTTTCTGATATTTACGTTGTCAGATGCCAATACGTTAAAAAAATGCATTTTGAGATAAATCAGAAATAAACTTTAAACTGCAATTTTTAATATCAAACCCAATTAGATATACTTAAAATGCCCCTGATTTATAAATAGCAACCTCTTTCCTCTCTAAAACATTGATTTCCCCCCCCCCCTTGTAGCTCTTAAAACTTTTCTATGTTACTTTACATTAGGTGTTGAATGACATTCTCTGCATCGTTAATTCTATTAACGTCAAGATGTTTGTATGATTTTAAAGTAAAATAACCAGAAGTTATATTAAGTTTCCTAAAAATGTCAAGACAACCCTTGTACCCTTCATTTAAATTATATAACGGCATCCAATGCACCAAATTTTAAAATTTTGAGGCACACGAAAACTTCTTTTGGTACTTTCTGCCATATAATGCCATTAAAACACTCATTTGAGTTATGCGATTTGCCATGCAGGCATTTAGTAAGTAGTTCTTAGATGCATAATCTAAATATGTAGGCTAATATTTCATTGGATAAACCTTTATATTTTTCTTTTGGCTTTTGGCCACAAGATAGTGCTCGCTGGTAGTAGCACCAACTATCTTTTCCGATGAAACGTTGTGCATGCATGGGTTTCTCGACATTTAATAAGCAATGAAACAGGGCCGCAATAACATTTTGTTGAAGAACGGAGAGGTTTCCAACATTGCTACGATCAACAATCCCATAATAGTTTTGCAATCAAGCGGTAAAAGAGTCGGTGAGTTTGCCTTTATCAGGCAGATTTTTATTTTTTGACTTTTGTTTGCACAATCTTGCACCTATACTCTATTATGAACATGACGGTTGCATTCATATTTTGTGACGCTATCTTTCCCATAAGTATATTTGACACTGATAAAGCCCTTAGAATCCCTGTCACCATAACAGTGTGGATGTTTACGGCCTCGTTTTACAATAGAATGGTGAAAGATTACAGTAGTACCAACAGTTTCCATTCATAATGCAAAACCTTAAAAAATTGCTATGGCATATGTGATCTGCTGCAAAAGTTTCCGACTCAATGCTTTTAAGCATTTTAGAAATCTTTCTGCGGGTGGGACAATATGACGACATAATTTCAATGTTCCCTACTTTACCAGTGTCAACTGATGAAGCTGCGACATACACATTCATGGAAGTGTAACCCCTACGCTGCCACGTTCTATCAACTGAAACACCACATTAAACTATTTTATTTTTAGAAGGATGTAGAACTAACAGTTCAGAAGCTACATTTGCATTGATAGTTCACTAACTTCTCTGAAATCACAGACATGAGTTTGCTCTCATGATTAGTGTACACAGTTTTACTGAGCCTGGGTAAATTTAACGTACCACATAATTTAAACCCACCAGAAAAACCTTTACCAATTTGTCTCATACCATAAAAAAATCTTGTATTCACTTCAGGACAGCTTAAAGTTTTCTTTGAACTAGAAACCCCTGGGTAAAATATACAATGTTAGACCTAATAACAAAATTTGAGTACAAACCATATCTAAAATCCTCAGAAAGCAGTAAAACTTCTTGGTAACATCTTGGGCAATAAAGTTGTAAAAAATTCTTTAAAGGACTTCTATGTCCATATTTATGTTACTGATATGTGGTTTACTTTCATTTTCTGCTATTTCTTCATCAAAAAAGCATGCATTTTAATTTTCGAAGAACTAGCATTGGTAGATGTTGAGCTGCAATTTTTGAAATTTTTACTTTATCCATTCACACGAAATCGACACTTTCTATTTGCACTTATTCTACGTTTAGTTTTACCATTTTAAATAAAAAAAATTAATGTTTTCAGCAGTAAAAAAGGATTAAACAGAAACTTATAAAGAGCTGCGCAATGGCAAGCAAATGTAAACAAACAATAACACACTCTCTTTTCCTGCCAGATTCTGGATAAAAATATTAGTAAAAACCTGTTGCCAATTATATTTTTGGAGATTCTGAAAACTCAAATTCATATTTTAAAGTATATAAATTTCCTACTATTGCATATTTAAACCAAACTTTGAAAAATAAAAATGTAAACAAACATTTTTTTCAACTTCCGGAATGCAGACTTCTACTTCCGGTTTCAAAAAGTAACTACCGAGTAAAATTCAAATCCCCATAACTTAGGTTCTAAATAAGATAGAAACAAAATTTAAACACCATTTTAAAGAAAAAAGCTCAAATTTTAAAATAACATCAAAATTCAAAAATCGAAAATTTTGGCGAAAATGACATTTTGAAGGTGTACGGATACCTTAAATAAAACATTTATTAAGCTATTTACATGGATGCATGAAAAAGGTTAAATATTATCGCGCACGCTCAAGACGTCTGATCCCTCCAAACGCATCTAGAGGAATTCCTCCTTTCCTTTTCGGATCGTTTCACCTCCCCTTGTTGCTACAGGTGAGAAGAGAAACCCCAGGTGCTCGTCCATCATCTGGCCACCCGCTCCTCTCCACACACTCCCTTCTCTCTCCATTCGCAACAATCTCCTTATAGAAAAAAAAATCTTTCATATATTGTTACAATCCCCTACATTTTATTTGCGTGAATGTGAATTTTCGGCATTAAAATGATAAGGTTGAAAAAAAATGGAGACTTTTAAACGTAGATTACCAAATGAGAGTGGCATCATTTTTACGACCTAATATAAACGAAATTATCAAAAATCAGCATGCACAAACTTTGCATTAAACGTATTATCATGATTAATTTGTAATTAATTACTTAATAAACGTTTTGTTGCCTTTGTGCTACATACTATTTTATTAAACATTGAAAATTGTTATCATAAACTATTTTACTAGTGTATTACAGATAAGTAAAATTCTTTCGAACTTAGTTTATTGTTAGTGTGCAGCCAAATTTTGAAATTTTTAAAAGTGTACCGCAACAACAACCACAGCAACAAAGGTTAAGAACCACTGGTCTAGATGAAATCAGTAATAATTCAATATGAATCACGCAGCGTTTCGATTAAAATATTTTCCCATGAGAAGACATATTATCATTTATCTACATGTGTTGAACAGTTGCCATTTCAGGAAAATTTTAGTATTACTTTATTCTCCTTGCCATACTACGCTTGCCTCCAAAACTTAATGTTTAATAAGTCTTTTATAACCAATCTGAAAACAAATGGACATAAAATTATGACATTTGAAAGAACTGTGCTTGTTTGGTTATATATATTGAGTTTCAATCATAATTTTAATATTAAACATGATTTACAGCTAAGAATTGTACTTATTTATTAATTTTTTTGTAAGAAAATCAGAGATTATTCTGAAAAATAAATAAATGGATTTTAATACAATATATGCTCATATAAATTAATGAACTCATTGGTGATAGTGGCTTCCCTATTTTCAATTAAGTTTTTCGACACTGGAATGAGAAAGACAGCGCACATGAATACAGAAACCCTTATTCAGACTTATTTAACAAGCTTAGACGAGGAGTTAAGGTCTTCTGTCTATACTGAGGTATTCTCAAATAATATATCGAATTAGATCCGCAGATCATTGCATTTGTGTTCCAAGCCTTGACCTCATCACCAAGCCGAGCTCAGGTCCGGCATTATCATCCATCAAGATGAATTGATCCTCAAAATCACCAGCACAAGGCGTTGGTTATGAAGAAAGAACTTAGTCCCATATTTCACAGCTGTCAAATTCCTTCATAGAGAGAAAGCAGATCAGTGGGATCACCTAAAGAAATTTCAGCTCAGACCAGGATTCCATCTCTTAAATAACTATGGTTTCAAAAAAAATGTTAAATTGCAGCTATTGGTACCTTTTTTTGTCTATATCAGTTTATGACTAGAATTTTGTTCTCCACTGTAAACCAGGGTTCATCTACAAACAGATTAAAAGTTCCTTTTCGTATGACCTAGGACTTCGGTTCACAAAATGGGTGTCAGGGTAATAATCAAGAAGTCAGCTAAAATTTGTGAAGTTATTAAAAAAAAGACATGAAATGCTTAAAAGTTAAAATATGTAAGCTTGTGGTGGGTGTCCCCTGGTATCCATCAGTGGTTGGGTGTTAGAATGAAAAGAAGCCATAACAAAACAAATCAATTTTATTGTTCTATTAATCAATTCAAATGACCCAGGGCAGACACTGCACTTATATTAAGGTATTGAAGCAAAGGCGAGGTAGACGAGATATTTAATATTTATTTATGAATATAATATCACTTACTTTTGGAACGTTTGGTAATCTACGTTCTAAATATAATCTTAATTTCTTTCTCAGGTAATCAACTTCTGGTTAATTTGCTTCTAATTCAAATATCGTATTGACTGAACCATCAATTATCAATCTTATATATTAATTAACTAATCGACGAGTCACTCTCGTCTGGCTTTCTACTACTTTACATTAATCACTAACCTCTATCATCTAACTGCTAACCTCTCTCTTTCTCGAAACTAAAAGTTAATGCTTAAATATACGTTGTGATTTATATAAACCGCATCTTCTTATTCGGGAGAAAGTTTTCAATAGAAAAATATTTAAAGAGATAGGTTTTCCCCAAGAGGATTAGTAGGAGGCAAGCGAATAGACGCATTACAAGCTGTCCTCCCTCATCACTGTCGAAATTTGATAAGAATTATCCTTGTATTTATCTAGAGAAGCGACCGATCTTCTAACTGTACAAGTTACTGTGAACTCATGAAGTAAAGTTATGGTTACATTTTGCTTGGAATTTTAGAGGAAAACTTGGTCTACCCAGCATTAACTGTGAGACTGATCTATTAAGTATTTACAATTTTAGGACTGTATTTTTTGTTACTATTTTAATATAAAATAAACACTGGAAATCTTTAATGAAATAAAGATTATTTTTGGCAGTATGTTGAGTTTTTTTGTGCTAATCGGGAAATGTATTTTAATGAATTGTTGCTGAATTTATTTATGATTTGTTAAATATAAAATGATTAGAATAAAATGCTGGCAACACTGACTAAATTAATATTTTTATAGAGAATTTAGTAAGCTATATAATTTTGGAAATGAAAATTGTTATTTATTTGAGTTTTTACTTTCGTTGCAGAATTTTGGAAACGAAACGAAATTATGGAACATTGCAGAAAAAGGGGAAACCGTCTAAGGCGTAAAGGTGTTAAGCTGACTGAAGCATCTGAAATAATTGATTCAATGACAACCTGCATCATCGGAGGAGACAAAATATCCCAGTAAACACTTACAAGTCTAAGACATTCAGTTTGGCCTGCCTCAGTTCGTGAAAAGCAACTCACGCTTAAAAGGAAGTCCAACAAAAAATAAGAAAATATAGGAGAACCTAGCTGCCTCACTTTTCTTGACTTTGTTCAGGTTGGAAACAAACAGCCCGAGGAAGGCGCTCACTGTCATAGAGTTGTTGCAAAAAATTGCTTGATTCCATTCATTTTATATAGATATATGGAATGCAATTACTCGGATTCGTTCATAAAGAGGGAGAAATCTTCAAACGTCGTGCTTTATCTCTTCAGGTAGAGTCCATAATGGAGAGATTTCTAAGAATTGAAATGAAAACGTCACTGAAATTTAATTTACTGACAGTCTACTATCGCAAAAGTTAGAAAGCTCCACACTATTGTCAAAACATTGATAAAACCTTGTTGGAAGAATGTTTTCAATCGCATGTTATGTTCAGACATGACTATAAAGATTTATATTACGCACCTGTCAAATAGAACAATAAGAAAGCAAAATGAGTCTAAATCAGTCTTTGAAGAATGAGCTTATAAGATTAGAAACTTGGGATCGTTTTATTTTACAGCTTGATGAACGTACCAACATTGCGGAATTTGATGTTCTTGTTTGTGAGGTACGCATTCGAAATACAAATAGAAAAACTTTTGAGGAGTGAAGTGCCTCAAACTTATGGTGTTGCAGACGAAATTTTCAAAGCTATTGACAAAGGCACACAAAAAAAAACGATTTTGAATGGAGAAAGTGGGGATTTTCGCAGCTAAGCAGCGACGTGACTGCAATGGTTAGAAAAGTGAAGAGAGCTAAATTAGTCTAGGATGAACCTCTATTTAGAGCAGAGAGAAAATCCCCCTCGTCAACTATTGTTTCACCCATCGGCATTTTCTGGCTACTAGAAAGATATCTCAAGATTTAAACTCGTATTTAATGATTCTGTGAGGACAATTATTTATATTAAGAGACATCCAATTTATAAAACTTACGATCTGGGTATGGAGCTCTTCTAATTCTTGCTGCAAATAGAAGCATTAAGGGGAAGCTTTTAGCCAGACTGAACTAAAAGACGATCTGGAAGTTTCATCTTTAGAGAAGCCTTTTATTCAAAAATTGACTGATATCGATTAGCGGCTTAAATTGAAATACCTTTTCGGCATCTTTAAAAATCTAAGCGAAACCACCACTTCTCTTTAAGGGGAAATAGTAGTGCAATTAGAGGAAATAAAAGACTTGCTTCTATTTACATTTTTAAGTGTATTTTGTGAACGAATATATCTCTAGCTTTCTTCAACTGCAAGAAATTTTCAAAAAAAGATATTAGTTTTCAAATCAACCTCTTGTGAAATTGTAATTGCCCCACTTATGCAAAGTTGAAAGAAAAGCGTAGTTAAATATTCTCTCGACGTTGACTTTGATGGTTTATGCATTTGAAAGATGAACCATTTTCCTGCAACCCGAAACATAAACAATTTAAATGACAAATTACAGTTTTCAAATCTGCTTGAGATCAACGAAGATAATAATTTCAAACAAAAGTACCACGAAAGAACCGAAGATGATTTCTAGGCACAGGTGTTTTCAGAAAATAATGCTATCGACAAGGCTGGCTGCAGTGAAAAGAAGTGTAAATATTACTTTAATTAATTTTTGTCTGTGAATCTGCATTCTTGACGTACGCGCTTACATAAAAATAAAAAATAAATAAAAGAAACTTTTTGGGTCAAGTGATTTGACGATAAAATTAACTACATTTCCCATAAGCATAAAGAAATATTCAAAAAGTCTTCCGAACACAGTTTAACATTCTTCCCATTACAGAAAATAAGCATTTAATTTTAAGTAGGATACACAAAAGGGATCGATTGTATAAAGCCTTTGACTATGAATACATCTACGCACCGCACAATATCAGATATTTTCATCTCTGTTGTGGTACAATAATCTGAAATGAGCTAAGGTGTTCTCTCCTTAAGGCCAAAAGAACTAGAAAGCGATCTTGGGCGTAAGGAGGAGAGGGTGGGGGCGGGGGTTGTAACTCTTGGGAGATCTGGAAAAATAATTCGGAATACCGATTTTTTTTTATTCAAATTGATCCCAGAGCCTTTGACCCATGCTTTGGGAAACGTTAAGATGCATAACGTCAAAAATTTGTGAGGACCCGATATCCTTTAATTCGGTTTCCTGATACATTAATGTATCAAGTGAGCGATAAATACTAAACGTGGAAAACAATATCTTAGCATCAACAATTTAAAGATGAACAAACACGAGAAGAAAAAAATGGCAGTTATAGAGACTGCCGATAGAAGTGAAAACTTAGAGCTTTTAGTATTAAAATTTGAAATTTCATAATGTTTGAATTAAAATTATTAACATCAATCTGGTTTTCACATCTATTGACACTCCGAATAACAACTAAATGCATGTGTATATGGTATTTATTATTCAAATATGTTACGGACTGTACAAGATCATGACAAAATATAAATACAATTAAATTGAAATAACAATTAATATACAATCATATTATTTATGGATAGTATTTGTATTTATTTAAATTTCAATGTACTTGATTTTTAACATTATTTTAATTATTTACATCATTGCCATCATTTATTTCAACAATACGTAGACTTTTTGTACTTTCAATCATTTTGTTCTAAAAAAGATACAATAGGCTTATGGTAACTAAAGATAGAAAGAAAATGTTTGATTCAAATTTATCTAAGTATCGCGTAAAAACCGCATCAATCGTCGTTTTATAGTTTGTAGTACTGAGTTTTCGATCATTGGACATTTTTAAATTAAGTGTTTCATTTAGAAGTTCAATTACTAATAGATTTTTATCATCTGCAAAGTTGATATTAAAGTCTCCACTTAAAATCATCGGTACATTATCATATATTTTTCGCCAAATCTTTTTTCGAGTATTTCAGAACCTTCTTTTGTAAAAATCATCAAATTTTTTAATACAAATTGTTGTATCTGTCTCATAGATTTTCCAGGCGAAATATAAACGGCAACCATTAATATGTATTGCCCATTCTCGGAATCGCAATGAACAATGCACAGTATATACACATTGAACTTTTCACTAAATCCACTCAATTTCACTTATAAGATATACACAGCACTATAGGTCAGCTGTATAGCTACAGATATACTGCGATAAGCATGTCGGTGACGCGAACGCACGAGATTTCTTCCATCCAAAATGTGTCTAAGGAGAACAGCACACTGCTCGTGCGCCAGTCAGAGCATGTCGGTGACGCGAACCCATAAGATTTTTCCCTACCAAAAAGTGCCCAACGCCGCTAAAGAAGTTTTCACTTCAAAAATTCACACAAATTACTAAAGTGGGATATTCGCAGTTTCCTTAGACTATTATTTAGGTATCCAGTTCCTTAAAAAATAGAGGTGTATATAGATGTTTCCTAAGCTAGTGTTTTTATTGAAATTAATTGTGATCTTTTTACAAGTCATACTTTTTAAACCTTTACGTTTTTTTAATGATGAGCATCAAAAAATGGTTGTACTTTTAACTTTTAAAGGCTATTGTATATAATTGATTTCATGAAATTAAGATTATGGTTTCATCTAACTTAGCAAAACCTATGGCTATTGAATGTTCATTTCCTTAGGTGTATATAAAGCTTTAAAAGTTGAGGTTTTCTTCAATCAAAGAATTGAATGCATTATAGAATTGTAGCCAATTGTATTACTAAATATTTATTTGTTAATGAGAAGACAATGCAAAGGCATTCAACCTTTGGCTTCTTGTTCTTCGTAGCTCCAAAACTAAATATAAACAATAAAATCCAAACAAGAAGTACTGACTCATATTTTACTACTAATGTAATAAACCAAAGATAAACACTGAAAACACTAACTATAAACAATGAATGATTTCAAATTAGATGCTTATGTTTTTATTTTAGTTCATAATGGAGTATTGAGAACGCCTAGTGAGCAGGCAAGAGTGAAAAATTGTGTGCAGTAGTTGTTGTTTTAAATTTTGTTATCAATACGATGAGATAATCATTTCATTGGAAAAAAAGGTTAGCCACTAATCCAGGGCAGTGAACCTCTTCTTGTCAGTAAGTGGAAAAGTACTTTATTAAAATAAATCCTTTCTCTAACTCCTTTAAGTGAAATTTGCTCATAAATGTGACAATGATCTCAAAAAATATTACCTAAAAGCATTCATTTGTGTCAATTAGACAGATACAAGGACGAAAACTCATTAAGGCGAATGCAAATATGATATACAGTTTATAATAGGAGGAGTAATTTGTTTAATTTCGTTTGTAAAGCAGTCACTGCTCAAGTTTTGTTTGTCTGACTATCATCGATTCAATTTTTAGTGCTCATTGTATATCTACAATCTCAAAGTAAAAAAATACACTTCAAATAAAAATGACTTATAAGTGGTGTAATTATTTGCATTATGAGTTTGATTGCTCAGAATTAATAACGCTTTTTTTTCACAGTACGTTTCCTTTTGATTCTGTGAGTTTAATAATTTGTAACTATGAATGGACTGTAGAGCCTCAAAAAATTTTCCCTTAAAGCAATCTGCAGAAAGCTTAACAAAAAATGTATTGGATTGCAATCGTACATATTCTTTCATAATAACTCAACATAGCAATTCCTTAAGAGGAATCAAATATTTGGTAATTGTTTTTTACTTAACTTTCATCGCAACGTATTATTTGAACTGAGTGTGCGTGTGAGTTGTAAACTAGAAAAATTAGTAAAATTTTTCTAAGAAATACATATCAGGAAAAGCCTAGAAGCAAAGCAATTGATTTCAGTTACAACTACGGTGTGTTGTTCTTCCAGTATTTTCTAAATTTTCATAGATTTTTAAATTTTATTTCTTTATCATCATAGAGTACTTTTCATTTTCAATAAGAATTTATATTTACTTTTAATAAAACAAACCCTTAAAGAAACAAGAAAGATTTATTATAAAGCATTTTTAAATTTTAAGTCTTTCTCATAAAATTGAATTTATAACAGAATAAGCATTCATTTGATATAAACAAGACAGCCAATGTATTTTTTAAAAATATTTATTATCTGAATCAGATATGAAGCTTACTTTTGAAAACTTTCTTGCCAGAGAAAGCATAATTTCTTTTACAGCATATTAGTATGAGAAGTAAAAATCTATTATCAAGAAGATGGCAAAAGGTACAGGTCCAAAAAATGGATAATATACTATTAATAATGGAGAATATATATCTACACTACAAGAAAATAATCTTTCATTTTCACCCTTCCTCCAAAAAAGAGTTTTTTGTGTTTTTCTTATTTAGAGGCAGAGGCGGATAAAGCGGCTGGCGGCCGCCAGGGGCCCCCAGTGCCAGTAGGGGCCCCAAGCTTGACGGATTTTTGTTACAAATTCAAAGTGCAACAAAAAGATATTGAACAAATATTATAACCAGGCACGTTTTAAGGCATGGGCCAACTAGCCCATTGGCTTCATTGTTCTCGTCTCGTTCTCGAGTCAGCCTTTATAAGATTATGGTTCGAATAATTTTTAATGTCAAATGTTATTTCCGAACGTATTCTCCGAAAAACTAGAAATTTCAGACTATATGTCAACTGGTAACAGTAGCAAGACTGCATTATTATATGATGACCGTTGTCCATGTATAGGCCTACGCTTACCATTATTATTCATTCAATCAAAAAACAGAAGTTCGTCGAGCTGGTTTGTGCAAATGTAAGTCATACACATTGATTTGTTTAAAGTTACTGTTTGTACGAGTATTTGACAACGTATACCGTGTATTGTCTACTTTTTTAAGCACTGGCGTCATGAGGGGGCCCTGTATCACAAAATAATTTGGGGACCCTTAACATTTTACGATTTTTTTTCTTATATTGAGGCCCTTGTAGTTTGGGGCTCCGTATCATTGATACGGTGGTAACTACGCTCCTGCTTTTAAGGGTCATAGGTGGGGCTTACATTTGAGCAGGGGCCCAAGATCTTAACAAGTCCTAAGACATCCCTGATTGTATAACCCCGATGATTTTCACTTATTGGAATCGTGCCAGCCCTAGCCATCTTTCTTCCGTATATCTGTATTGTTGCAATCTGTGCAAATTTTTCGCTTGCGTTTTTTGAACAAATTTTCTATTGAACAAACGAATAGTATTCAAGCGAAACAAGTTCGTTTTTAGTTCACAACTGTGCTTAGTTACTCTCAGATACATCTTACATTTATGGGGGGGGGGAGGGATTTCAGTATCAAGAAAAAGTTATTGTAGTCTAATGTAACTTCGGCAATACATTTGTCTAGGTAACATATTCGATTGACTAAACTTTCAAGGTCCCAGGTTAATATAAGCGCGAGAAGAGTCATCTAAAATGTGAAATGATGATACATTAAAAACCGATATAACTGGCAAAATTTTACATGCAAGCATGCAAATATGCATGCATAGTATCGTACAAGTATCGGGTATCAGTTTGTGGGATGGAATTGCAAGCATTTTGCTCTTGATCGGTCAATATAAGGTTGGGATTCCTGTTGGGTATGACACTGTAGTTGCCATCCAATGCTGCCCCGTTGGTGCTTGATTGGAGAAATATCTGGTGATCAAGCAGGTCAAAGTAACATGCTGACACTCTAATGGAGTAGGTTTTTAACCTGTTGAAAACTCCTCTTAAATGATGTTCATAAATGGTAGTGCAACAGTTTTAATCACCAGGCTGACGTAAAAGTTTGCAGTTAGGGTGTGTGAATTTACCTCAAGAGTGCTCCTGCAATCAAAGAAAACTGCTCACACCAGACTATAACTCTAGGTGCAGGCCCAATGTGTCTAGGGCACAGAGAAGTTGTTCGCAGGCCCTGACCTGGCCTTCTTCTAATCAATATACAGCCATCATCATACAGTGACGTAACGTACACCCTCCCCCCGCAAACCCCACATCGAGGGGATGGCAGAATCCTTGGGGAGCCTTAGCCTGACTGATGCCAAGTACGGCTTGGAGTCCAAAATCATTCAAAACATTCTAGCAAATCATTGAAATAAGGTGAGTGTGAATTGTTAAAAAGATCTAGTCTTCTAAAACCTTTAGAATATTATATCAAAAATTTCAGAAATGAATTTTTAAAAATAAAAATAGAAGCAACTGACTTATAAGGACTCTCGTTTGAAGAAGAAGCTGGGCAAGCAAAAGAGAAAATTTTTCGGTGAAAGTAAAAAAGTCGGTTATTAATATTTGAAAGAAGGAAAACTTTAATAGTGAATTCTTTTTGTCATATGCGATAGAGCAAGAGCAGAACCATCCCGAACAGCTTATATGTATTAAACTGTTATAGAACATTTTACTGTATTTTTTGACTACCTGAAATTAAGAAGAAACCTACACAAAAACTAAAGGGAACTTACAAAGACGATATTGAATCTTAATTTTGACTATATTAATTCTTTTACTATTTTTATAAGAAAACAAAGATACACAATGAAGACCCCTCACTAGAAATTTATCAATTTGAAAGAGAAATCCTAATGAAGAGATACTTTTAAAAATATTTTAACAATATAATATAGATATAGAATGCATCAGGTGAGAGAGATCTTCAGTTTTAAACCGATTTAAAAATTATTTAAGAAGTACTATAGGAGATAAGATAAATTGAACAACGTGGCCATATGGAACACAAGATGCTTGGGATTAAACAAATATGGCAAAAATAATTGACAAATTTACCAATGAGAAAACATGAAGTAAAGTTGTATAGCAAAACTGCAAGCTCTTTAGTAAAGGTCTTAATTTCTTAAAATACAGTTAAAATTTTTCTTTAGCCATTGAGTTTTTTTATATGCAATACATTTTATTTTGAGGTCAGCAAATCTCTTTTCATTATTTTAGTTGTTCGACTCTTGAACCCATGGGCCTCGAACCTTTTACCGCCAGAATCCTCCAACTGCCTTAATCCGCCTCTGTTTAGAGCAGTGGTGGCCAACCTTTTTGGGAAGCGTGCCACAATCTGATTAAAAAAAGTTAAGCGTGCCACAATCTGATAAAAAAAAAGTTACGCGTGCCACACTTCCAACTTCTCCACCAAACTAAAAAATATATACAAATAAAATGTTACTTATAGGCTTATTATCGGTATTTACACCAAAAACATATTTTTAAATGGAAGTTCTATATAGTGAATTGTAAAAAAAATTGGTATAACAAATAAAATATATATTTTACATTTAAACTTATATATTTTACTGTTGATAAATTTTTACAAGATCAATTAGTTAGCTTAGGTACAAAATAAAAATAAGCAACTTGAAACATTTAATTTTAAATGATTATTAAGCAGTCAGTTCTTTCTTAGTGTGGTTTTTGAATATGTAGTTTTTTTTTTTTTACTAAATCATCTACGTTTGGATTAGTTCGTGAAGATGGTAACAAAATTCTGTGTTTTAGGTGCATATCAGTTAATTTTGAGAGATGTTTTGATTTAATTACGTTCATAACAGAAAAAATTTATGCACAAACATACAACAATATCTGACCACTAAATCATGTAAATTTGGGAAATTGCTTGGTGGCACAAATTTCCAAAATTCGATGTAATTCGGATCATTTTTGCGGTTAAAATAATTTCCTTATGTTTGCTTTTCAGAGTAATATGGTGCTGTAGGTCAATAATTTTAATTTGTAACTGAGGTGGGTAACAATTAACGTCTTGAAGAGAATTCGACAAAGGATTAGTGAAAAGTTTAGTATTTTTTTTATAATCTTTAAAATCCTCAAACCTGGCACTGAAAGAATCCTGCAAAATAGATATTAAATTTTTAAATCTATCATAGTTCGGAACATTACTAACTTTGGAAAATAATTCCTGCATGAATGGAAAGTTAATTTTTCTCTCCACAATCCAGACAAAAAAAAAGCAAAAGTTTGTTCACAAAAGAAGATATATGACCAACTAGAATAGGTAAAATACAATTTTTCCCTGTATTCTTAAATTTAAATTGTTTAAATGTTCTATTATATCGGTAAGAAAAGCAAAATCCCACAGCCAATTTTCACTCCTGAGGAGCGAGCATTCACTGGGCAGTTCATCGTTTTCTTCCAGATATTCTAAAACACATTCCCTCAAACTTCAAAATCTCGCAAGTGAACTTCCCTTGGAAAGCCAATGCATACTACAATGAAGGAGTAACTCGCCATTTTTTTTCTGTTTCTTCGGGGAAAAGCGTAGGAAATCTTCGTCGATTCAGAACACGAGCATGTATTTTGTTGATTCAGTGCACCATGGAGTCAACAACGACAGACAAGTTTAAGTCCTTGGCACAACGAGCTTCTCAATGAATAATACAATGACACTTTAACAAACTTTTCTTCCCAAATAATTTTCAAGCGATGCAAAAAACATTTTATTCTGCCAACCATGCAAGGAGCTCCATCTGTGCAAACACTGTCTAATTTTGTCCATTATACTTTGTTAACATCAATTACATTAAGTTCCTTAAAAATGTCTTCAGCTGTAGTTAAAACTAATTTGCGCAAATCAAGAAGTTCTTCCACAGTATCAAAATTATTGTTCGTGTAACGCACATAGATGCTTAACTGCGCATTGTCTGTGATATCACAGTTTTCATCCTAAGTTAATGAAAAATATTTGCAATTTTGAAGTCCAGAGACAATTTGTGTTCCAACATCCTGGCCCATGTCATCTATACGACACATGGCGGTATTTCTAGACACAAAGTTATTTTATCAACCATATTTTTGACATTTAGATCACCGACATTTTGGACGAAAATTAAAAGGCTACTTTTTAGTATCTCTTCTCCAACAGAATATGGTTTTTTCTTGCGGGCTAACAATAAAGAATGTTCATAAGAAGCCTTCACCATGGTTTTCATTTCGTCATTTCTCTTCTGTAACAAAGATTGATGGCCAGCTAAAGGTTCCTTTTTTATTGATAAATTCCGTTCACAAATTTGATCCAACAGGATATTTACTGTTGAAATCACTATGCAGTTGTTTGAAATGACGGTTCAAGTTAATTTTTTTTGGAACTGCTATACAAATTCCACATATCAAACAAACAGGCTTGGAAGCATTTTGATGAGTAAACAAGTATTGTTCATCCCAGACAATTTTAAAATCACGTGCTGCAATATCCTCTTCATAATTTCTTTTCAATGTCGAAGATTTACTCATAAACATATTGAAAATTAAAAATTTTTAAACAAATGCGCTCAATGCTAAAATGTAAAAACAATTTTAGAAAAGGAAAAAAGCTTAACGTCTTGCTAAACAGAGTTTAAAATCAACTGAGTCTGAAAGCTAGAAACAATTTGCCGATATTACGCTACAAATTTTCTAGGCTCCGAATCTAGCATTCTGATTAGTCATGTATGCAAGTTCTCACTCCCTCTGCTTTATAAAACGGCTACTTTGTGCAGATAGAATTGCTTCTACCGTATCAACAACTGCTCTCCGAATGTATTGCATAATTACTCCTTGACATATTACAGAAAACGTAAATAGCCAACACCTTCGGAAAAACCTTTTTATCTGACATCACGCTGACAGCTATAAACACAGATCTTCAGCATTGCAAGAGGAAGCAGAAATTCAAATAGAAATTCGAGATGTTAAAAATTAACCGCCCCCAAGAGAAAGTGACTTTTGGGCAGATTCGACCCTCCGAAAGAGAGAGAGAGAATTTATTTGTTTTTAGTCTCACGTTACCTAACACTTTTCTCGGAACGTTACAATGCTGTGGAGTTGTAAGTTTTGGAGCATGATCTCATTTTTGTCGCTATACTGAACAAAAGAAAAAAAACTTGCTTAGCGCTTTTAATATATCACTCTGAAAATTTCTGTTTCTTACATATTCTCTTCATGATAATTTTCTATTGTAATTCAATTAATTCAGTAATATTTTCATAAAATTTTTGAAGTTTTTCAATAAGTCTTCTCGTGCCACAGTTACGACCCCTGCGTGCCACAATGTGGCACGCGTGCCACGGGTTGGCCACCCCTGGTTTAGAGGTATGCTACAACACAATATTTCTATGCTATAACGACTCGTAAAAATAAATTTATACGTTTGCGTTCTACTTTATTGTTCCGGGGGAGAGGGTTATATTTTTAGATTGTTTTACTAAAAATGAACTAAATTCAAACAATAAATTATTATGTATTTATTACAGAGAAACTCCTAGAGTTTTTTCCCTTTT
>BMAO01002826.1:0-35199 GCA_019973975.1 Trichonephila clavata | reverse complement strand
AACATTATAATTAATTATGTACATATAACTAAATTTTTCTTTTTATCTTTGTTGTTAAGTGCCAAAAACTGATTTCATGCTTTCCATGAATCCATGTCTGTCTTTGGACTTAAATCCAGATGTGTTTATTCCTTAAATCCCATGGAGTTTAAGTTGGGCAATTGACCTGCCGATGAAAAACCGTATATTCCGGTGTATTATGCGCTCCGATATTAACGCGCAGCCGCATTTTTTTCATTTTCAGGTGAATTCACCGTGTAACAAAATCATTTGTTACGAAGAAACACGAAATGTATATTTGTAGTGCTTTTATCTTTTGATAAAAACGACATAACACGACATGTTTTTATGTGTTCCTTTTTTTTCACATAAAAAAACAATGAATTATGTATCAAAGAAATAAATATCTCACTTCCCCGTATACTAGTGGCCGCGGTGGCCGAGTGGTCTAGGCATCGGATCATGGCTAGTTTGTCATGGGTTCGATCCTAGTACACTAAAATCCGCCGTGTAGGGGAGCGATGCACGTTAATCTGTCGAGAGCTCTACGTCCTCCCGTTGGTGTGGTGGTAGTTAGGAGAGGGGGCAGCTAGGTGTCGTCCGCGTCACTGACCTGGTTCAAAATTACGCGGCCGTCCCCAAAAAGCCCTCGTGTAGCTAACAGTGGGACGTTAATATTCACTCCCCGTAATACTATTTTGCTTAGTGAACAGTACAACATTAAAACTCTGTAGCAATGTTTATATAAGTAAAAGTATAATATATCTATTCCGAAACGTTTTCCTTCATGTCCTCGAGGAAGGATGGTTTGACAAAAATGTGGATAAAATCGTGGATAAAAAAGGTTTGGCGATAGCGTCCAGGTGTTTTAAACAATCCAGAAAGTCTTAATTTTGGACATGCCCAGTTCCATTTAAAAGATAATACGAAGAAATTGCTAACAGAGTGCAAACCAGAAAAGGCAGTTATTTCGGACGGATTAATACCATCAGTTCAATCTTTAGATGTGTATATATCAATTAAACCAATCAAAGCAAATTCAAAATGGCAATGGAATATGTCTGGATGTTTTGAAAATTAAAAAATATTTTCAAAAGGAGGGCAAATACATATGTAGAAATCTAATTTTTATATGGTCTTCTTTTCTTTAATTTTTAAATCTACTATTTTTATATTCGACTTTTAGCCGTGCCCATCAATTTCAATCTTATTTCTTGTGTTAAAAGTGCGCATTATGCTCTGGAATGTATGGTAGTTAGAATTTATTTTTTACTAAGCTCAACCCCTTAAATGGTTTGCCCGTACACCGTACGGACTACTGAAAGCTGTCTACAACTGATACTTTCTTCTTTCTATATATTTTGGATTTTCACATATTTTTAATCCTTATAGTAACATTATTGGTGCTAGTTTTTTTAAGAGATGCAGTTTGTCCATGGTACTGAAATACTTCTCATCCGAGATTTTCTTTGTGTTGAAGATGTGGATTTTCATTAAAGGCAGGAATTTAGATTCTTGAAAATATTCGCTAAAGAATAGGGATTGGCAAGGCAATGCGCAATTTATTGATTGAGAAGAAATGGAAATGGGAAGATAATAAAAAAAGCCGATATTATCTCTATCCCCATCACGATGCAAGACTGAATATTATACCATGCTTAAATTGTGTCTGCATATACATGCACAACGCACCATTCCTCAATTATAAAATCCTCCACCATTTCAAAAAGAGGTTCAAACAGGAAATTTTTATAAGTATGAGAGAAATTCTTTTCAGATATATTAAACTTCGTGCAGAAAATACGTATAAAAAATGAACATTTAAGGATTTTTGATTCAACAATTATAAAATAAAAAATGGTGTGAAAACTTTAAAATTGAAAATTAAAACAAAATTCTTCCATTTTCGCATTCTATAAAGTATTATGCTTTGTTGTATGCAATAAAAAATGTGCCGTTTTTCGGAACATTTTGGGCAAAAAAACTAATTTTTTAAGAGGTTAACAGTAGTGATCTTTTACGTGTGGCAAGTAGCAATGTCTGGCTGGTAGAGGAAGTCATCCTCAAATAGATCTTCCGATGATGAATGTTCAAGTACTGCTTTGTATACCTACGAATTTACTTTTCCTCTCAAAACACACAGTTTTCCTAAGCTATGAGCGAACCCAAATCAGGAAAAAAATTTGACTTGGTGTTTCCAGAAGTTTGAATTAAATGCTTCTTTACTGAATTACTGCTTATAAATCTTGAAGCGATTTTTCTTCACGGTGTGTTTCAGAATTGGTGCTCAGGTTATTCAGTTACGACCACTATTTGTACTGTTATTTTTAAAATTTGGATTCTTAGAACAATCGGTTAAATTTTTGTTGCGAGTTTCATTAGAACAATTATTTTTCAGTCATTGTTTGTTGATAAATTCCTCGTTGTGTTGGATAACAGTCCCAGTCTTAGTACAGCCCGTCAAATGTTTGTAGTGTGGCCCATTTTTAATTCCCAATTAACTAACGCTGACTTTCAAATAAGCCATGACGTGTGTGATATCTCTACAAGGCCCCGTTTATGAAAGTTTAATCTTAGAGACACTCTTGAAGGAACATTCGCGCCTTAAACTGCACAATAATGTTACTAAAACTGACCTACCAATGACATCAAAGTTACATTGTTATATTGAATGATTATTTTATAATGGCTTTTTATAATTAGGGCAAAACTTTTGGTTCACCCTTTACATTATGAACTGTGACACACATCATAAAAACAGTAAAATAAATCTGCATATCATTCTATTTTTGTACTTAAAATAAAAATGCTCTAGGCCGGGTAAATATTTTCTTTAAAATGTTTAAAAAGTGGAACAAAAACATGAAAAATTCCCCAAAAAGATTTTAGAATCAATGAATAATAATGATGAATTACTTAAATCATTTTAATGTAGTATTAGTAAAATGTAAATTCATTGATTACTAAGCATTTGCAAAAAATATTGCTTAAAATAAAAATTTGTTCTGGTTTCGAATAGCTTAAAATTATACATATTTAACGAAAAGAGAATCCAATTCAATTTTGAGACCAACGATCACGTTAAAATTGATCTTACAAAATATTCAATTTATAGTTAACATTTATATTTTGAATGACATGGTTGATTAAATTTTTTTGGTAAAATAGGCTTTTTAGAGAGCGTAAATTTATCTTATACGTGATGTAACATAATAATGTGAATATCGCAAGCATGACAATACGAAATTCCAACCACTATGTTATAAATTACTAGATATATCTTCAGATTTTCTCGACTACGTTAAGTATAGTTCTTTATTAGATAAAAATTAGAATTAATTATTAAAGTTAATTTTAATTGATTTCTTCCGCGGTAACCGTATTAATTTCATACGATTTTGCATTCGATTTCTTAGAAAATATAACCATTTCCGTTGCAATAATTTTTCAAGCCAGTTGCTTCAGTCTTCTGTTGTATTTTGTACTATTTTCGAATATAGGGATATTTCCTAATATCATGGGTACCATCAGGGGTAAGCATTAAGTCGATCGCGATCGACCGGTGGACCGCAAACTCGTTTTGGGCAGACCGTTTTTACTAAGACCTAAGTCGTGCATACTGAAAGAAACATATTTGTGGAGCCCCGATGCCAGCTGAATTGAAGACTGCGTTGACTGCAACATCTTGAAAAAGTTAGAAGTCTCCCTTACCCTAGAAAAGTCTGCCCAACCCCCTGGTACCAGGATTTTTTTTAAAGACTATGAGGCTTGTGCTTTTAGTTATTGCTGAACAACTAGCTCTTTTACACTTTATTTTACTTTTCAATAATGCCTTTTTAAAAGTTCCTTGTTTGATGTAATTCATTAAAAAAGTTTTTAGAATCAGTTTTTGGAATATTGCAAGTTATTAGCACCTTTTAATTGATTAATTGATTGAAATTTTAATTTATATCATAATTTATTATATTTATTTATAATAATTATTTTTATTATATTTATTAATGTATATTATTACATATTATGTTATTTATAATTATTATATTATATGTGAGTATTATTATGTGTGTGTATCTAGTTATTATTATATATAATAATTATTATTATATCACACATATGAATATTATATATAATAATTAATATTAAATTATATATCATACAATTATTATTATATATTACATAATATAATCATCAGTATATATATGTTTATTATATTATATTGATATTCATTAGTTTCAATCTATTCCTATATTTTTCATTTGTGAAATATATTTCAAGATATTTCTTTAAAATTATTTTCCTTACGATTGTTCCCACAAGGCCGCCATCTTGGATTCTATATGACTCAACAATAACCGCTGCTTGGCGTGATTTAGAAATCGCTCCAAACAGCGCTTGGCGCGTAGGACTCCAATATCAAATTAGTTCTGATTTTCCGATTTATATATATATATATATATATATATTACAGCTGTAATTCTCCCATTCGATAATTTATATCGAAACTCCTCTCTTTCTTTTTTGGCTAATATGAAATGTTTTATCCCTCTTTAAATTTTACGAAACATTTAATGCTTACTGTGACTTCCGAGAATAGCTATTTAAAAAAAAAACTCGGATCGTATTTTACGAAAATAAAGTGACTGAAACAGTCTTCTCTCTCAGTTGCGGAAATAAATTAACTGTTGACACATAATAATAAACTTCAGTGAGCTGCTTTGAGCCGTAAATTCTTCACGAGAAAATTCATTATCACATATATTTCATGATAGAAGATTAATTGCTAGGTACGTTTCGAAAAGCCTGTCATTTGGTAAAATTATATCGAAGGAGGACAGTCAAGACGTAAATTTTATAAGGAGATGTCAGGTTTTTAAATAGTAGTTTGCAGCGACTTGTTTGACCTTTGATCCACAATTTCCAGCATGATATTCTCGTTCATAATGATAATGTCGGTTCAAAAGAATAAAAAAAAGGAAAAAAAGTTCATTATCTTTTTTCATTTCGGGTAACATTTGGGTGTTGTCGGGTTCTGAGGATACTTGCCACTTAAAATGTCATTATAGTGTTGAAAGTTAAAAAGAAGGTTGATTAAAAAAATGTTTTGTGTTTTGTAGATGGTTTTTTTATTATTTGGAAGTAAGTACAGATGAAAGAACTTAAGCTTCTTAAGGGATTAGCTTGGTTCGTGGCTCAGAATTATTCATGAAAAATATTACTTTTTTCGTTTTGGATTTTGTTTTGTTCTTTCTTCGAATTCAATTTAGAGAGTTGTTTAGAAATTAAATTTCCATCACGTAGATAGGAAGGATGTAACTGAAATGTTTCGTTTTGTTCTCAGAATGTTGATGAGGAACATCAACCATTTCGGCAAGGGTGTCTTGCTTTCTTTTCGGACCCATTGCGTTTTAATTATTCTGTGTGAATTCAGATGGAATGTAACGAGTTACTCTTAATGATAGGACATTAAGAAGATTATGACGATAAAATACTTGAGCAGTAAATTTAATTTTCTTTGTGGGAATAAGAAAATACAAGTTGTGTATGCTTGTGATGTGAAAAATGAAGAACAATATAGAATTTTAACTCAGGAACAAGTTTGAAACTACCCTCCCTAGCCAAATCATCTTGAACTATATGCATAAAAATCTGAAATATATAAATATATATAGTTTAAATATCGACAGCGTCCATGTCGTGTGATTAGGCGGCATATTAAAGATCCTAGAGTGCCTGTTTGGCTTGGGTGCTCTCAGCAAAATTAAATTCCTGTTACAGTTTCGCATCGTCAGAACTCAGGTGCCTCCCTCTGGGGAGGGAACGGAGCGTCAAAATTACATTGTGACAATTGGCTTCCACCTCTATGGTGTCACACTAATAAGTGATACAAGCTCCCGGGGTTGTACTGGGTTTTCAATTTTAACTACCAATCTGCAGCCCCATTAGAAAAAAATATATAATGGTATTTTTTTAGCTTAACTTAAATGTGCTGTTCTGACGTCATAACATGAACTTGTTATGAATTGCAGCTATTGCTTTTAAACTTTTTTTAATAGGATTAAATCTAAGCTATTTAATATGGCCGCAGCAGCCTAATGTTTAGGGTCACGAACTCTTGCTGGCGTGTAACGAGTTCGAGTGTTGGTGCCATTGAAAACCAGCCGTGTAATGGAGCTTATGCACATTAAATCTGTCCACACTCAGTGTCCTGCGTTGGCGTGGTGTAGTCGTTAGGAGAGATGGATGCCAGTTGAGGTGCCCCCTCGTCACTTGACCGAGATTCCAAATTACGTGGTCCGTCGCCAATAACTCTTGTGTTGCTGGGCACACACACAATGTAAATCAACTCTCTCACACACTAATTTATTTAACACGTTCAATTATATTTTTGTATAGGAAATACTATTCAAGCAGATGAGGTGTCCTAGTAAATAACATAAAATATTGTGATCCCTAGAGTAAGCTAGTTCACGAACGACTTAATGTTTATGATAGAATTACATTTTGGGCTACTGATGAAGGATTTCGTATCTGAGGAATTAAGATCACTCTGGTTGATTTTCTTATTATCTGAAATATTTTACCACATCGTATTAATTGTTGAATAAACATCTCATCAGAGATACATAATGGGCTTAGAGAAATAGTGCGATGACTAAAACAATACCCAAGAGTTAGTGTTTGACTCTTCTAAGTTCCCCTTTACACTATTTGGGGATTTTTAATATAAAATTATATACAGAGTGGCAGTGGCGTATCGGAGAACATTAGGGCACACCTGCATAGTCAGATTTTGGGCCCCCTAGAGCCCTGACCCCCCCTGCGATGCGGGGGTGTATGTTAGCCAATGCAGAGTGGGGGAAATTAAAGTGGCCCGGAGAACAGAGCTCAGATTACAAAGACACACAGCAAAGGGAAGGAGATAATTCATTCACCTACTTATAGCACATGTTAAAAATTACCAACATTCATCACTTGGCACCTGATCATTTGGGCCCTGATCATCTAGTTGAACTGGATGATTGAAGCTGGATTGCAGGAATTGCTGCAATCTCAACAGAAATGTTCTGCTACAGTTCTTGGAGAGTTGTTGCGATATACCTAAGACTTGAGGGTCCCCGCAAAAAGTAATTGCTCGTTGATAGATCAGGTGACCTGGGTGGATATCTAAGGTCGAGATCAGACTGACCTCGGCTAACAACTCTGTCAAGAGTGATCGATGTACAGTCGAACGTCGTTTATCCGAACCCCAACTCCGGATACGTTTTCGAACAGTGCAATGCTCAACATTTTTTTCCTGTGAGGCCAAAAGTGACGGGAAAACCCAAGGTGAGGGATATTTGAAGAATTTCAGCTGTGTGATTTGGTAAACATCTGCGCGGAATGATTGGTCAATTTGTTTCCTTCCAAGTGAGGGGGTGTATTCGTGCTCTTTTGTTGAGTTTTGTTGATATAGAAATCTGAATGGCATGCGATGCAGAAGACTGTGGATTTCAAATGCTAAATAGCGACGAGATAGTGGCTTCCGTGCAAGAAGAATGCGACCCTGTCGACGATGAAAAGGATGAAGACGAGGACAGCAACAACGAAAGTAGCAAGGGTCCATCAAATGCTGAAGCGTTTTGCGTTAGAGACAGCTATGGAGTGGTACGAACAACAATCATAGTGCTCTCCTACTCAACTACTGCTGCTCAAGATAATTAGAGACCTTGCAGCGAAAAAACGAAGGTGTACAATGGTACAGCGAAAAATAAGTGATTATTTTCCACAATCAAGGTAAAACTGCGACATTTTGTACCTATTTTGCTTTTTCTTCAAGCACGTTTCCCGCATGTGATGATTTTCAATATTTGTATAGTGTTCAGTATCATATACTGCATGGATCGCATTCGGTTTTCGGTTATCCGAACAATCGCGTATCCGAATGGTGTCCGTTCCCAATTGATTCCGATAAACGACGTTCTACTGTAATCCATGTTTCGGTGGAATGCATGAACAGTTGCACCATCTTGTTGGAAGTAACAGTAGGTATTTTCTTCCTCAGTCAATGTTGCCACAAATGGATTGCAATTGATCAATTCGCTCCGAAATCTAAAGCGGTTGCGATCACTTGGTGTGCTCGTCACATTCACGTCCATTCGTATCCACTCATCCTGACCACTTTTATTTGCACCACCCTGTATATTGAATGTGCAACAATCTACCTAACTTCAGATCTTCCACATTAATGTAATAGATCTTAATGGATTGCTATGTGTAAACGGAACAGGAGAAATAAATCCGGTTGCTTCGCATACGAAAGATGTCTTACGTTTCATTAAAGTTTGCATTCACTATTTAAAATTTTAGCATAAAAAATCACGTTAAAAATTGTGTTACTGTCCTTGGTAGCTGAAAATGTTCCTCGAGTAGAATTTTTTTTTATTGCAAGAAGGTGAACTACTTTTACCTGGCGGGTCTTTCTTTGTTGTCGGTGTAAATATTTTTAATCCTGATTAATTTATGTTTAATACATTATTCTTGATACCATTAAAAGGGATTTATTGCTTACTTCTTTAGAGATAAGTATGCAAAATTCCTTCTTGGATGTGAGACTGAATGCATAAAATAATCAGTTGCTTTTTTTCTGCAAGATTACGAGTCCTAAGATGTCCATGGACCCCGATTAGTTACTTTATTACCCACTTGTTATTTTTCAGCGTTAGAACAAATACAGAATGTCGTTCACACTTTATGCAAATGATTTTGATAGTTTTAATTTTTATAAAAAAATACCGCATTTTTTGTGGAAATTTGCTTTTATCTGATAGCCATGATACTTTACAATAGCTCTAGCTCGAATTTTTCATGAAAGTAAACTTTTTCTTTGTACAGTCATGCACACAAATTTTACTCCATTCTTCTCGAACCGTTTTCCTAAGTCCATTCAGTGTCCTTGGATACAAATTTCCTATAAGGCACGTTTTAATAAACCGAAACCACTAAAGTCCATTTCAGAAGCGTTATGATCTAGCATGTATTTTTACATATGGGATGCATTTTATTCCTGTTTCTGATTCTTTCTTTGCTAAATAAGCAACAGAGTTGACTTAGACTTGTGACTAGAGGCTTTGTCCATATAGATGCTCAACCATACCAATGTCCGTTCTTTATAAAGTTGGAATTTCTTCTTCAAAAATTGGTTCTAAAATATTTGCTGATAGCAAAGTGAATTAATTTTGGCTTTACTTCAGACTTTTTTGGTTTTTAATTTGTCGTTGTAACAAAATCCTGCAACTATCATGAATTCCTTTGGGAACTTCACTGTACACTGACGAAGCCATTTCGTATAGTCATTCGCGTCAGTTGAGCAATAGAAATTGATCTTCTTTAACTACAACTACTTGCATATACCCATACCTCATCGAGTGTTATCAGAAATTTCCATTTTTCAGCAGCTAGGCGTTTTTTACATAATTTTCTACAAACTTTAGGTTTAAACATCGGTTTTAATTTTAAATCCTTATGAATAATTTTAATTACACTTCCGGAAGACATTCCTAGTTTCGATGCTATGAATCTTTCAGTCAGCGTATTTTCTTTTAGGATCAGAGACTTCACTTTCTTGATAGTTGCCTGCGTTTGAACAATCTTAGGATGAAGTTTCGTGATCATGTTTTCATTTTTATTTTGATCTAGACACTTTTTTCCTTTCAAATTTAATATATTAGGAATATCTTTAATTGAAATGCAGTAACGGAGGTTTTTATAGATCTTTTTAATTTTTTAATACGGATATTTCTTCTTGGAAAATATAATTACGTAACCTTCGAATCATGTATCATTTTTAGGGGCCATTTTTAAAATAAATCTTTTATTTCACATTCCAATCAAAAGAAACCCTTAGCAGACGATTATTCTGAAGTTGCCAAAGATTTATCTCAAAATGCAAATGAGAAAATGAATTTCCATAAAGTGTGAACGACCTTCTGTACAAACAAAATTATTTGAATAACATTTGAAATTTGTGGAACTAAAATATCCATATTAAATTAGTGCTATGATTTTTCCATACAAATCCTGCTTAGAAACGAACCGTTTTGGGGGAATTTTCTGAAATTTATCCTTTTTTTAAAAACGTTTTAAATATAACAGTCACGTCACAAACACTTAAGGAAAGAATATTTTTTGCTTCTTTCTTACAATACACTTAAACATTTCACAAATCTGTAACATTTATAGCCAAAAGTCAGCGTTTTTTTTTTATTTGTAATTATTCATTTTCTTTTTGTAAAAGACTTCTGCTCCCTAACAGAAAACAAAAATTTTGAATAAATCTTTGATTTCTTTTATTCTTAAAAATAGGTCCTGTATTATCTTTCGTATAATGAAAGGATCAAATAAGAAATAATCTATAAAATTTGATCATTTTATTCAATATTTTGAAATGCCACAAGAAGGAAAAATTCTTGTTATAGCTCCTGTTAAAGCGACATTTTTTTAGATTAAGAAAACTGTTCAAATCTCTCTAAATACTCGTAACTCTAAAAACAATTTTCTGAAACTGAAATATTTCTCCACTATATTTCCATTCTAAGTTTTTTTATTTTACTGAAACACACTCAGACGTAGAAAAGACATTCAGACTGGAATTTTTCATCACCCGAATCCAGATGTTCCTTTTTTGCTATTCTACAGCCATATTTTAAAAGTGTCTGCATTCCAATTACAGTATCATGCAGACATTCATTCGTCAACATGCCATCATCATTCCTGTCCAACAATTTTGTTTTTAACACAGAATAGATTTGCAACCACGCCTTGAATAAAATAGCATGAAATCCATGATTATAATGTTGTTTTAGATTTGTTTTTAATCAATTGTGATTAAAAATTTTACCACTGAGGTACATGCAACAGCGGAGACAAGGAGGTGGAGGGTCTCAGTGTACAATACGCGTACCTTTACGGGTGCACAAAGCTAAGAAAAACATTTGTTCTTTATTTATAACTTTAAAGGGAATTATTGCTGAAAACAACAATCAAATTGCAGACAAATTTGGCAAAAATTGAAGCAGATTCAGAAATATATATAAATAAATTATAGTTTTAAAAAAAACTAAAACACACGTTTTTTTTGTTTAATCTGTTAAAAAGTTAAAAAAAATAATTCTTATATTAAGAATTAATTTTTTACTTTTAAATACGATTAAACATAAAAGTGTGTTTTTTAGTTTTTTTAAACTATAATGTATTTTTTTATTTCCATTTTCAGAAAAACTAGGCAATTGTTTATAATATGGCAAAAAATTGCCGACGCAAACGTTTTCCCTTTTATAGGGTTGTAACTTAATCTTTTAGTCGCCAAATATGGAAATGGGATCTGGAATTAGTCGCCAAATATGGAAATGGGATCTGGATTTAGTCGCCAAATATGGAAATGGTATAATTAATTAGTTGCCAAATCTGGAAATTGTTTTCTCTGATATCCTGATCAGGACAATAGAACAAAATTATGAAATTATTGTATTGTCATCGGTCCTTGACAAGTGTGCAAAATTTCGAATAAATCTGACTTTTTTAAGTGGGTGAAAATCGAGTTCAAAGATTCCATTACATACAAGTGAAACTTAAAAAAGCGTGTTAAAAACTGATGCTGTGTGTGATAATTTATTTGAGGATAGTAATTAATGGGTTTGTGTGAAACAATATAAATAAATTTTCTAATGACGAAGATAGTTGCCACGTAATGTAAATTCCGTCAAAATTATGTTAGAAAGTTTAAAGCTGGAATAATACAGCTGCATATTTTGTAACGGGTTCAAGTTGCTCCCTTTTGCTAATCCCCAAGGAAAAATTCTTCCAATAAATTATTTATTATTTGAGCTTTCTCTAAGGGAATCGTGACTCATACAAATTAGAACTAGTGTTATTTAAAGCAGGGCTCGAACCGTAATTTTTTTCTTTCATGTTCTACTAAAAAAAATATATCGATTCAGTTCCGGTTTTGGGTTTTCAGTTCAGTTTCGAATAAATATTTTTTATGTATATTCTTATTTGTACTAAAAATATAATTTTATCATAAATAAAAGATGCACATGTAATAATCATAATTATATGGTTAACATTAAATTAGAAAATATTGATCAGTTGGTACAGTAACAAAATGACTGAAAATGCATCGAACCGAAATAAACCGATATTTTTTTCGGTGAAGTTCCGGTTGGAAGCCCTGATTTAAAGTAAAGTGAATTGAGCTCGAAAAGGATGATAGCAATTAAACGTCGATTAAATTGTATTTTACAATTGAATTGTTATTGTAACGTTTTCCCACTTCGCAGCTACAAAAACAGCTTCCCTATGCAGATAGCATTACGCCGTTTATATCCACGCGTGCACCCCTAAAATATTGCGGGGTCGTTTCATCTGCAATCACGCCGTGAGAAAACCCACGGCTGGATTCCACCAGCAAGCCGAACCTCAACTGAAATACGAGTTGTAAGAAGGGACCGCCCCACCCTAAGAGAGTGGAGAGGGGAGTCCACTTGCAACACTCGAGAAGAAGCGGGTTTTTTTGCCTCCTCCTCACAAAATAAATATTCTGTAGTATTGAAATACTCAACAGTGTTTGAATAACTTAAATCTACTAGTAAATATTGTAATTAATAGCTGTAGACGTAATAAACCAATAATTTATTTACTTAAGTGTCTCACGCTACTCATCTATTTCTCAAACGTCACAATAGGTATACAGAAAATGGATTAGGAACCTCGTAGTTCGAGTTCAAGGAATTAGGCTGAGTACCTACCTTAATTATCTTTTTTTCATTGAAATTTAGTGTAGGATAAAACTGACCTTCTCCCCATTGGCTACAACAAAAGTTAATAGCAAATGAAAGGCTAAGAAAAAAAAATATTGATGTTTAAAGAGGGATCCTCATTCTGTGACCCTAATACCAACGCGAACGGAAGCTCCTTACAATTTGTTGTCAAAATTTTAACATATGCCATGTTACTTAATTTTTCCAATGTAAGTAACACATTTAGAATACCAATGTTTTTTGATAATTTAAATTTTATAGGACCAAAAATTTATTTTTTGAAAATACTCCATTGAAGATCTTCCTGTGATAAGACAACTCAAGCAAAAAAGAATTCAAATCAAGTTTGTTTCAGTCTTTAAAACTGCATGGAATGGCGTTTCGTTAAAATAATATATGAGCGCGGACACTTCTAACTGATCAATCAAATTTGAATTGATTTCAGAACGGTTTTTAACTTGGCAAGCTTGTTTTCTTACTTACAAGCTCTCAAAGCCTTAAATTATGAGTAAAGTGTAAACGTTTTAAAAAATGAACCGAAAAATTAAAAGTAACGGTAACGGTTATACATTTACGTGGAACCTTAGAGAAAAATCTCTATCATCCACTCATCATAATAAGTAGGGAAAAAAATAATAATTTGCTGAAGTGTTACATAAGAATATAAAGCAGTCCACAATGATTGCAGCGCAACAACGCTGGTGGAGGGTGAGTGGGAAACCACTCATCTAGTTGATTTAGTTAATGACGTCACATCTCTGACAACCATGTCCGTCTTTCAACCGGCTGCCGCATCTCGACGGAACGAGGGGAGAAAAGGGAAGAATTTCCTTAATATCAAAGATTAAAGAGAATATTATTTTTGAGTCCGGTTGCTCATTTCCTCTTAAGTATCTGCGTGTGGTTATTGAAAGGAGATTTTAAATAACCGCTTGGAAAAAAGTAAGAAAAGGTGGAGAAGTTTAAAATAGGATTAAGTTGTCACACTAACCGCATGCAAAAGCTTGCATGGAGGGGGGTAATAATGAGAGAGAATGAAGTCTTGCAAAAGAAAACAACGAGTGACAAATAATTTAATTTGTATCAAGACATTCCGAAAAAATTATACATTTTAAATATTTAAGTTTTCAAAAACTGTTAAAAATCGTCATGAAAAATATGTATTTAATTTTAAGTAGCAGAAATATTGTAACTCTGTGAAATTGCTTCAACTACACAGTAATGAATAAATTGTAAAACAAGCTTTTTTTATTTATATTTATTTATTTATTTTGTATTCATCTGGCATTATAAAGATTTTTACAATTGCACTTTCTCTGGGAAACATCCCGAGAGATGGGTTGATATATTTTCCGAATGATTTAATTTATTACAACTGATAAAAAGTCTTTTGTATACGTTTTGTCAGTTTGATTCATTGTTATCTACCCTGCGAGAATCTCAATTTCAGCCAGATTTCGGATTGTATTTCAGATCCAAGATGTCTTGATAAAATACCTTTTTAAATCACGTCTTTGAAAATTTATACGTCATTTATTGTGCGAAAATAAAATAAAAGAGATAGCACCAGTTTTAATTTTTCATTCTGCTTTTTTTTCCCCAAAGCACTCCAGTTGAAAATTTATTATCCTCTTTATCAACCTAAATTGATTTATTAATATCTTTAGTGCCATACATTTTTATGGGTTTTTTTCTTGTCTCTTTTTTTTTTAAAGTTTTTATGTTGCGCACATACAAAAGAAATCCTTTTTTAAACTAAAAGTGTCAGAGCCATATTTTTAATTTTCAGAAAAAAATAGCGAACGCTATCAAAATATTTGATATTGGGGTTAAGATATTATATTATTTAGCTTAAAATGGAATTAAGGTAATATTTTTATGTAATTCACTTTTTATTTGTTTAGATTTTTAAATTCCAACTTAAAAAAGGCTGAATTTTAGATTGTTTTTGAATTACTATTACTAATTTTTACAAAGGAGCATAAATAAAATTATTTCATGAAATTTAGAACAAAAAACAAATAAAATTGAACCAAGAGGTGATTATAGCTTGAAAATTGTTTTTTATCCTTAACGAAATTCCATACAAATGGAAAAAAATTAACTTTATAACCAAATACAGTAGAACGTCGTTTATCCGAATCAATTGGGACCCGATACCGTTCGGATACGCGATTGTTCGGATAATCGAATACGATCCATGCAGTATATGAAACCGAATACTATACGAATATTGAAAATCATCACATGCGGAAAATGTGCTTGAAGAAAAGGCAAAATAGGTGCAAAATGTCACATTTTTACCTTTATTGTGGAAGATAATCACTTATTTTTCACTGTACCATTGTACACCTTCGTTTTTTCGCTGCAAGGTCTCTGATTTTCTTGAGCAGCAGCAGTTGAGTAGGACAACAGTCTGATTGTTGTTCATACCACTCCATAGCTGTCTCTAACGCAGAAACGCGTCAGATTTGATGGACCCTTGCTACTTTCGTTGTTGTTGTTGTTGTCCTCGTCTTCATCCGTTTCATCGTCGACGGAGTCGGATTCTTCTTGCACGGTTGTCACAATCTCGTCATCATTTAGTATTTGAAATCCAGTCTTCTGCATCGCATGCCATCCTGGTTCCCACATCAACAAAACTCAACAAAAGAGCATGTATACACCCCTCATTTGGAAACAAACTGATCTAATATTCCACGCAGATGTTTACCAAATCACACAAATGAACTTCTCCAAATATCCCAACATCTTAGATTTTCCCGTCACTTTTGGCTTCACGCGAAACAACTGTTGAGCATTGCACTGTTCGAAAACGTATCCCGACTTTGGTCCGGATATTTGACGCTCCTGATAATAAATGTTCGGATAAACGACGTTCTACTGTAATTCAATCACTTTGTGACGGATCTGTATGCGACCTTCACACTAATCCTCTTGGGGAAACTTTGGGTTAGCCTTCGCGTTAATTCAAAGCCATCCCTCAAGAAGAAACCCTGATATGGAGATTAATTTGACTGTATAAAGTCAGAGTTTTGTAATTGTAAGATAGAAGGAGCGGAGAAACTGTTGTGGCCTTACGAAGGTGAGATTTAAATTGATTTTCATAACTTGAGTTAACAACGGAGTTTGCCATTATACTAAATTAGTGGATTGGGAATTTATAGTCTAAGATAGATTAGGCTAAATTAAACTGATTACTTGCGCTTGCTCACTTAGGGTTTATTACTTTCTTTATATCACTCCTAGGGCATCTTCTT
The DNA here is from genome assembly GCA_019973975.1 of Trichonephila clavata. Classification (NCBI taxonomy): domain Eukaryota; kingdom Metazoa; phylum Arthropoda; class Arachnida; order Araneae; family Nephilidae; genus Trichonephila; species Trichonephila clavata. Next base: position 19,142 of record BMAO01002826.1, on the reverse strand, counting down.
GTAGTTTAACTTGTGGTTGAAGAGTGTGCTTGAATAGTAATAAAATAATAACTATTGTGGAAGCTTCTGGTCATGTTTTGTCCCCCCACACACACTCTTAGGTAGGCAGGACAGTGAGGGAGCGACTTCAAATGGAAGTCTCTCACAACTTTCAAAATTCAATTTTTAGAGCTATTTTTAATTAGAGTTGTAGAGCGTTGGGCATTAAAAGTTAAACTAAATAAAGAAGTTAAATTCAGGATTGAGTTCAATGGTTTTAATTTAATGTAACATTCATTTATTCAAGTTAAGTTACACAAAGACAACACATATCATAAACATAAAAAATGGGCAAAGAACAGGGAGAGTTTTTCAAAACGACCACATTCTTTCCTCACTTGGCCTCTACTTAAGTTTAGTAATCACTAGAAGGTGCTTCTGCGGCTTGGGGCGATCAGTTACAGTTGTTATGACAAGAGCGGTTAAAGAATTAAATTTTCCAGAGAACCCATTCACTGGAAAGACAAGAAGGAAGAATACAAGGCTTCAAAAATCGCAGTTTGTATATTTTAACATTTTAAAACACCAACGGTCAGCTCAAGTAACGGACGTAAGAAATATAGATGGATTGTTCCCAAACTATATTTATGATTAAAAGCAAAATTTCCAAGCCCAACTTAAGAATGAATTTCCGTATAACTCCAATCACGAATCTTTCGCTTGTTCTGTTTTAATGTAAGTGTTTGAATAGGAATTCAAATTTCTATGCTGTAGCTACTCTGTCTGGGTAAATGCATCTTAAATCTCCCTCGCCCACGGATTATTTTGAATTTGGGAATTATATTTGTATTCTGTAAATGCTTTTATGTCTACTTTATTTATTCATTTGTGAGTTTTCTGATCTTTAAGAAATATTAAGAAAAATTTTCAAATAAAAAAAACTGTCCTTCTAGCGTAACTTTCATTGGGTTATTTATTTATTTTCTTTTTCAATGCGCTTCACTACAATCAAATCCATATACTGGTCTTGTTTGAAGAAGAAAAGTAGAATTTCTGTAAGTTTTTTTTATTAATATGTTCAGAATTCAAAACAGTCGAGAGCTTTAACATCTGTATTATCGTCTGCTCTGTTGTTGGTTTTTAATTAGTTGCCATTTTTTATCATAAAACTTTTTTTTAAAAAATGATTTTGTTCTATCAAAAAATCAAAAATATCGATGAAAATTTTTTTTGGTAAAAGGTAAATAAAAAATACCCATGCCTTTTAAAAAGCAAAAATCAAATTATTAACTATGTACCTCTAATTTATCATTAAATTGATTTATTATTTACGTGTAAATTGATTTGTTTATTATTCCATAAAATACTTTATCGTTCTGAAAGTATGAAAAGAAAAGCCTCCGAAACTTTAAAAACGGTTTCAAATTTTCTCTAAAATTAGGTAACTTTTAAAATGCTCACCTAATTTAAATATTTAAATGAAAGAATACTACTTTCATTTGTAAACTTTCCAGACAGTTACATGCGTCGTTTCAAAAATAACCTTACGGACTCAAAATAGATTCGTTCGTTCAATGTTCTCGACTCAAAAGTGTTTTTGTGTAACTTTTTATTTATTCACTTCTACATGATAGACTTGTGTAGTATTTTACACTCTATAGCTATCGAATGATATTATCCTAGTGAATAATACTGAAAAATTTAAATCTGTTATTTTCTTTATCTTTTTTTCGGATTTAAATTTTGTTAATAATTTTAATTTAAGACCAATTCTTTTCAATTCATTAACTATGTATTTAAAATATTTTGTTTTCTAGTTATTTCATAGTTAATTTTTGTATCTGATAAATGTTTCCAGGCCTTATTTTTTTTTAGCAATTATGCCAAACTTCTTATTTCCGGTAATAGAAAAGTCGATCAGAACAAAAAAAAAAACATTTAGCATCCCAAAACACTTTAGAGTTTATCTGTTTTCTTTTTTTTTTTAATACAACACAATTTATTTCAGATTTTTTTCAAATAAATCATGATATTCTTAATAACATCATAATAATAATATTTATAAATATTTTTGAGTACTTACGCGGCAAATTTCACCAAATAAAATGACGTCGCCAAATGCAGACATTGTATTTATTGTTTTGTAATAAGCGCGGAAATGCTATTCCTGTGTACGGTATTTGGCGATGTCTCTGATATAAAAAAATTGGTTGATGATATAACACGTAAGTGCCGGCTGGGTGGCGTGGTTGGTTTGTCGCTGGCCTTCTACACCCAATTTTTGCGGGTTCGACCCCGCCCCAATTCGGTGGATTTTCACGATGCAGAAAATCGACAGCGGCCATGACGTATGATTAAACGGCATGTGAAAGATCCTTAGAGTGTCTGTTTGGCTTAGATGCTCTCGGCAAAATTAAATCCTAGTGCAAGTTCGCATCGTCAAGAGCTCAGGTGCCTCCCTCTGTGGAGGAAACTGGTTGTCGAAATTGCTTGCTGTAATTGGTATCGCCTATATGGTGTAGCGCTAAAAAGTGGTACCAGCTCCTTGGGAATGTACTAGGTCTGCAAAGGTTTGAAATACCAATGCGCAGCCCCATTGAAAAAAATAATACGCAAGTACCGATTGTTATGAAACTTATTATTTAAAAAGTAATTTTTGCAATTGTGAAAATTTCACACATTGGAAATATTTCATCAACTAATGAAAATAAATGTAAAAACAATCTTGTCAAGATGGTGAATGTGTACTAAACAAAAAGATCACTTACACAATACTAAAATATATGGAGAGTTTTTCTTTAAATATAGAGCATTATATTAAATTTTTAGTTCTAATAATAAGCATTGAGGCAAATACTTTTTTTATTCATGTGCTGTGAAAATGTAATGCAATATACTACATGAACGGTGGCGTAACGGAGAATATTAGAATTCCCCAACAAAGTCAGGTTTGGTGCCCCTAGCCGGATGTTACAAAGTATTGCAAAACCATAACATCAGGCTTTGGGCCCTCTAGAATCCTGACCCCCCCCCCCCTTTCTGCTACGCGGGGGTGTACGTTACCCTACTGAACATGGATGTTTCGGGAGCTACTATGAATATTTTTCTTACTTTGTTAGTACTTTTTTTTAAATAGAGAACTTCTTAATATTTTAAAGGAAGTTCAAAATGTGCCTCTAAGGTTCTAGATATAAAAAAAGGTATACCGATATTATAATTAGATAAAACTACAATTGATATAGATTGAGTTTTTGTGTCTGGCTAAAACATTTTTTTTAAAATTATCCTGGAGAAATTAATGAATACATACATTACCCAAGCATATATTTATCTTTTACATGATATCTATTTCTTGCTCAAATTTGTACAAAAATATTTTTTTCTCTAATGGGGCTGCGGATAGGTACTTTCACCTTTGCAGACCTAGTACATTCCCCAGGAGTTGGTATCACTTTTTAGTGAGGCAACATATAGGCGATACCAATTGCCGCAAGTAATTTTGACGTCCAGTTTCCTCCCCAGAGTGAGGCACCTGAACTCTGATAAAGCGAAATTGTATTTAGGAATTTAATTTTGCCGAGAGCACCCAAGCCAAATGAGCACTCAATGGATTTTTTACATGTCATATAATCATACGACATGGACGTTGTCGATTTTATGCACCATGAAAATCCACTGACTTGGGCCGGTGTCAAACCCGAAACCTTGGATGTAGAAGGCCAGCGACAAATCAACTACTGGCTTGTATATTAGTTTCCAATGTGTCTTAAATTCTATATTTATGATTACCTTTTCCAAACAAGATTTTGAAATTTTTTTCTAATAATTAAGCAATGAGGAAAATTCAGATACGTACTTCCATCGTATTTTGCATTTATATTAGTGAATACTGCAATGAATAAAACAATAGAATGTATATGCATTAGTAGGCTTTGAGGTTATATGGAGAAAATGTATTAATCGAAATATCTACCTATGCGGAAAAGATGTTCTACGGTATAGAAATTTAGAAGGAGAATAATATTAAGGGAAATCTTTCAAAACTTAATATTGGCACAAATAGGTGGAATTTTCGAAAAAAATGGAAAAATACTTAATTTTTTAGTGAAACGATTTTAGACTTTCATAAAATATAATACTTCTATTCATAATATAAGTAACCAAAAACGACGTATATTGACAAATGAGTACTCAGTAATGAATAGTACAATGTACATTGCAAAATATTTCATATAACTCCAGCTCTCTCTCTCTCTCACTCCCCTCGTCTTCCGCTTTATCGTGCTCTGCAATTTCGACAGTAGTTTTTTTTAAAGTTTAATATTAAAAAAGCTGTTTAATGTACCTGATATTTTCTTCTTGTGACAATTTAGTACGTGTCTTCTCAACAAAATAAATGTAGAAAAATATTAAAATGCATGTTTTTCTTTAGTAAAAATTGCTTTCTTTTTATCGTAAAAAAGCTGAAATAACTAAATTTTATTTTCCCTTGTGGCAATATTAAATATAAAAGATAATTTTTTAAAAAAAATTTTTCCTTCCCCAGAGAACATCTGTTTTGCATAAAGAGTTTGAAATTCTGGAAAAAAAATTCGATCATTTATCACGATGTTGATGATAATAATTTTGTAAAAGCACTTTCAATTCATAACAAATTATTTTTTTTACAAATTTTAAAACATTTTAAGAATGCCAGAAAATAAAATACAAAAATCGCACACATTTCCATTTACTACTTGAAAATTTTAAAACATTACATTCTAAAACTATTCTGACATTACAACCCCCCCCCCCCCCCCAATTTTTTTCTCCATAAAGCATTTATTTTTGCATTCGACAGACAATTTTATGTTCGAGAAAAACGAAACCTTTCCATATTTATGAGAATGTTCCGCTCACTCTAATAAAATGCGAATTTCTCCAGAGAGACCGTTCTTTTCTTGGGGATTTTTTCCCCTTCTACTTCCTATATAGATCTTTTCTTCTCGAACAATTTGTCGAAAACCGGATTTTTATGCAGCCCTTGTAACTGTAATCATGCAAGAATTGAACAAAAGCCTTCTTGCTTTGTTTTTTTTTTTTTTTTTTTTACCTACATCATATCATTCCCCTTTCCGGAGGTTACGGTCAAATTGAAGTGTAATAGAAAGGATCTACAGTGTAATTTTTTCGCTCCTCTCTTCTGTCATTTTCGCTCTGTTTAAGCCACTGCTTTTTCCACCAATATAAACCAGTTCACGTGTAAAATGCAAATAAGGTGGCAAAAAAAATTCTAAAAAAGTGTTAGTATATCAAATAAAGGGGATGTATTTAATTTCTGATTTCTTGTTTGCTGATCCATCCATAGTAGAAATTACTTTATATTGATACTTTTTAGCGCGTTTTTCACGTGGTGGAACAAAAGCGCTATTAGGACGCAAATTTAGTCTTCGTTCCATATTTTGTCGTACCTCTTTTCCTCAGCCAATAAGCAACCAATTGACCTCGGGTTTTCGGATTTTGGTCGCATTTGTGCCCTAGATGAGCCGAATCATATTTAAATTTTCCCATAGTTTTCCCGAATTTTCCAACAAATTTTCCTGAATTTCGCTAGTTTATAATAAAATTTTCTCAAATTTTACCTAGTAAATTTATTGTTTGCAAAAAGTTTTTTTAAGAAAATCTACCTGCATTTTTTGGAGGAAATCTTCACAAAAAAAGTTCAGAAAAGAAGTATAAAAGGCTCTGATTTTACTTTTTTAATTTAATTCTTTTTTTAAACAGTAAAGTGATAAGATATATAGTGTGAAGCAAAAAATAGTTTTTTTGAAAACTAAAAGTGATAAAGTGATAAAATATAAAGTGAAAATAGTTTTTTTTAAAAACTAAAAGTGTGAAAAAATTTTTTGAAAACTAAAAGTGAGAAAAGTTTTTTTGAAACCTGAAAATGGGAAGGAAAAGAACGTTGACTGGTTGACTGGAAAAAGTGAAAGGAAAGCAGACCGTGTGGAACATCAACAGAGACGAGAAGAACGGTCACGTTCTCCAATAAATCCACGTGACAATGTTGTAAATAGAACGAGAATGCAAGCCCGTAGATCAGATCCTCAAAAATACATGTGAAAAACGCGCTAAAATTACTTGGCCATGCCAATGATTGATATTTTGTTTAAGTTAAAAGTTTTAGAAAATATTAAAAATTCATTATATTTTAAATTTTTTTCAAAAATATCTGTTATACATTTTAATTTCATAGTAACCTTATTTTTAAATATAAAAATATTTGTAATATTGGAGGAAAATATTTTAAGTACAGTAATACCCAAACTTACGCGATGGGTGGGACTGAGGGAAAACCACGTAGGCCGGATTCGCGTAAGTCGGGGTATAATTTAGCATATAAATATTTGTAAATTTATTTTTAATTAGGGCTGGAAACGAATGAAAGTAATAAAATACAAAAAAAAAAAAACGTTTAATGAAATCTTAGACAAACACAAGTACAAAATCGCAAACAGAAGTTATTTTGATGTAAGACGGTTTCATAAAATCTAACGAAGTAATTAATCTGTGCAGGCTCAAAGATTTTTGATTCTCCCTCAAAATTTCCTTGTAACATGCCAATATTTTTTATTCCTTGTTTTGTTGCAAAAATAGGACCCAGGGATGTCTTAAGGCATGCGCCAGTTGGGCCCGGGCCCTCACCCTCGAAGGGAGCCTCGTTTCGTCCTCGACTCTGTTTTAATAAAATCATGATCCGGATAATTTTAATGTTCAAATATTATTCCCGTACATAGTCTCCGAAAAAAAGAATTTCAAACTGCATGTCAACTTATAAAAGTGGAAAGCATGTCGACTAATAAAGGTATGTGATGACAGTTGTCTATGTCTAGGCCTTGGCTTAATGGACCATAAACAATCATTCAACTCATTTAGTTGCAATACGGCCATTGGTCCAGACGGTTTGTGCCTCGAGTTTTGAGAATGTGAGTCGTGCACATTAATTTGTTTCTAATTACCGTTTGAACAAGCTTTTTGCGCTGTCTACTTTTAAAAATGTTAGGTAAGTCCTACTTTTAAATGAGGGCCCAGGGCCTCAAAAATCTTCTCTGGCCCCAGGGCCTCAAAGATTCTTAAGACGTCCCTGGTAGGACCTTCTTTGGTGTCTATATTTTCTAAAATTTGTAGCCTTTTTTCAATTAAAATTAGACCTTCTGTCAAATTCTCAACCATCATTCCATCTTCTGATTGAACTGTGTCTAATGATTCAAGTTCTTCAATGTCTTGCTCATGCATTCTTTGTGCTCATCAATTGTCAGCTCCTGTTTGTGGGAATCCAGCATTTCTTGAACATGAACACCATCCTCCGCTAAATTTATTTGCCTCTCAAGATCGACAGCTTTCAATCCCATTATCAATTTCACCAATTCTTTTTTCTCAAACAAAATGTGAATCATCGAGATTTGAAAATCGCGGAACTCCGGTTTCGCCTTAAGTCAGGATAGCGTAAGTCGAGGTGTTGTAAATCCTGCAAAGTATAAGATCGAGCCTCGAATTTCTTAACATAATGTATGGTCACAGTGGCTGTACGAAGAATTCTTTAACTTTTATAGTTTGTAACTTTTGACTTAATAAATAATCGATAAAAATGTTTTCATCTTTATTTTATATGATATCCATTTTCCAATAATGTACTATATTAACAATGTAATAAAGCTTACAAACTTCAAACGTCAAAACGTAGGGTATTTCTTGTAACAAGGATGAAATTTAATTTTTTTTTTATATTTAAACACTTTTAAGGTGTTTAGGAATCCTTATGCGTTTCTTTGTCCTATAACACCAGATTTATTCAAATTGTTTGGTAATATTAAAATTTTATTGTGTTTTATATTCTTCAAATTTCAATACATCGAATTCAATCACCAATATGAAAGGAAGGGGAAAAGGGGGAAATTCTTATGATTTTTTTTATTTTTGTTGGCAAACTAAGTCTTATATATGTGATAAGTAACACATATATTGTATAACATTAAAACTGATTTTCAAAAAATACACACAGTTTCCGTTTCTAAAGTGATGTTTGACTTTATTATATAATGAAGGAGGGGGGGTCACCACTTTGTAAACTTTTCTAAATTTTTAAAAATAAATTAAAATAAAAAGAATGTATGATTAATAAAAAAGTACAGATTTGGTTTTAAAATCGTATTTTTTACGGGTTTGTTTTTTATATGTTGATCATTGTGCAAAAGAAAAGGATACCTACGTAATAACGTCACCGCAGCCACATTTGTGCTTCGCAAATCGTGCCATTTTTGACCCAAATCTTACTGATTGTTTTTTTTTCCAAGTAAAACATATATACATCCTTTTTCTTTCTCTCTCTTTTGCTGTTATGATATCTTGGCATGATTCGCTGGTCGCTAATTTGACTGAGGAGACGAAAAACGTCAGTACCAAGCAAAGTAACAATATGAAGAGAAAATTAAACGCATGTTAGCGTACTCACGTACTATCGCAGCAATACCAAAGCTGAAGATAACTCGCCAAGTTAGCAAACCTGGTTTCGCATGTATCGTACGCGCTGAATCGGCAACCATGTGCTCAGGGACGTCTTAAGACTCTTTGAGGCCCTGGGCCCCGGAAAAATCTTTTTAGGCCCTGGCCCCTATGCAAAAGTAAGCACTACCTGAGATCTTCTCAAAAGTATACAGTAAGTATCACGCATTGTCAAATACTTGTACAAATGGAAATTGGAAACAAATAAATATGCTCGAACTCAAAAACATAGACACAAACTTGCTCAACCGATGGCCGTATTTTGACTTAATGAGTTGAATGATTGTTTATGGTATTAAACCTAGACTTAGACATGGACAACGGTCATCACATAATAATACAGTCTTACCTATTTTGCCAGTTGACACGCAGTTTGAAATTCCCTGTTTTTCGGATAATATCTACGGGAAAAATATTTGACCATTAAAACTATCCGGATCATCTTATTAAGACAGAGTCGATAACAAAACGGGGCCCGTTGGCCCATGCCTTAAGACGTCCCTGCATGTGCTTGGTTTCATATAATGTCGCCAATACGGTTGCGATTATACGTAAGTACTCATGCTAGTAATAGTTGAATAGAAATAAGTGTATTTACGTATTATACCGTCAACCAATTCGTTAAGTAAAAATACATCGCCAAACGCCATGATGTGTAACCAATAGTAGAAAACTATGTCTACATATGTACAAAACAATAATTTGTGCATACGGAAATAGCAACTGGCGATCTCGTTTGATTTGGCAAAACTAATCGGCTGTATAATACGTTACTACCGAAATAAGTTACTAAATTTAATGGATGATATCATTTAAAATAGGATGTAAAATTTCTTAACAAGTCCAGCTTAATGGGGGATGCAGAGATTTAAAGAAACCGACGAAGATTACGCGTCTTTAAATTTCGGGTGGTCTTTTAAGATGTCTAGATCACCGGATACAACCCCGTTGTTAGTTGCTTGTATATCAGGGATTGTAGTTACAAAGCCTTGTTGTTCAACAAACATGCACTTAAAAAATACAGGGCTGATGCAATTTCCTGGTTAAAGTGTAGAATAAGTCACACTTAGAATAATCCCTTGGGGAAGTAACTTTTTTGGCAACCGATTCCGGTCTCCAAGCAACTTAATTTAGCGATACGTGTTCCGAGAATTTACAATTTTGTAATGAAAGTAAAGAGTTAATGAGAAATATTTTTGTCGCCTAAATTCATTATTGTTTTTTCGCTTGGAAACACACCGATTACGGTCGCCAAAAAATTGGCTTTGCCAAAGGGCCCCCTATTTTATACTTTAACCCAATTCTCTTTGTTGAATCACAATTAGAAAACATTATTTACAGTGTACCTGATCATTTGAGTGTAATACAAACTATAATTTGATCGACTGTGTACATTTACAAAATTCTCAGTACTTACTTTTACTGTAACTACAAGTTGTACACTGTGCATTTGTTGTGCTATATTGCTGCAATAACAGCCATTAATTGTATTTCAAATCATTAAGAATGTTCTGTGTAAATATAATGCACAATATTTTCAATATTCACTTAATCTTTTAATCGTTTTAATTCAAAAGCTTTTTTTTTATTTCTGTTAATATAAAACAGTTTTGATTGCTTGTAACATAAATCTTTATTTTATCTGAAGTTGGACTGGAAATTAAAATTTTATAGCGTTTTTCGATGAAATTTTCTAAATTTGATACTATTCTCAAAAGAAAAATTAGCCTATCAGATCGCGTTCATAGCGGCCATCGTTGATACTAAATGAATATGCTTTAAATGAAATTTATTACCTTATATCTGAATCCCAAATACACTTTTAACAATAAATTTATACAATATATACTTGGTTACGAATAATTTAATTAGAGATTTAATTAATTTGTAGACATATCCTGCAAATATAAAAGCTTTTAATTTATAAATTTAAAAATGCTTAACTGTAAAGTGCTAAATTGCCAAAATTATTTTAATGGCATTATTATTTTTGCAGATTATCTAAGGCAAGAAATCCTGACTGTAATTTTCGAAACAATATTTTCTGAAGTTAAAAATCATTTATTTATTTTTTCCGCATAAATCCATGCTAATGTTGAGAGAGAGAAAACAAAGTAATTTATATTCCCTGTAAAAATTAAATTAATTATAACTTTGAGTAAGAGATGAAATATATAATTAAATTAAGGCTATAATTAAATTAATTACAGCTTTTAAATGGTAAATTTATTCACTGACCTTTGAAATATTTTTTTATTCCAGTCACCTTTTATGTAAATGAATTTCATATTTATTTCATGTAGGAAGCAGTCGGGCGCCAATAATCTTTAGTAAAAATATGTTAATAGAGGGAAATTTATAAATGCACAGACATTTATATATATACTAGCCTTTACACGTCCTCTTCATTGGGTATTTCATAATGTTGCATGAATATATACTTTTTATATATATAATTTAATTGATATCTACGTCCTAGCATGAAGCGTTTGTGTGTATTAAAACTCTCTATTTTTATAATTCTTTCCTCTTGATTTAAAATAAAGGACAGGACTTCTAAATAATAATTTCTAAAATTGAAATATTATTATCTTTTACACTCTTGTAACCCCCTCTCCTTAAGAAGATCTCCGTAAAACCCGTGTTTAGTGGATCTCTACTCGACAAAATAAACATGCTTGCCAAATTTCAAGTCTAAATCTAACATTTCAAAAATGGAAAATTTTTTATCAAAACATTTCATAACCCCCTTCCGAAGTCGATTTCAGTTTGACCCTTTCTTAACGGATTTCAATTCAACAAAAGAAACATCCATATCAAATTTCATTACTAAAGGTCTAGTTGTTCGGAAACGGGAATTTCTTTATCAATACACCCCAGTAACCCCGTAGGAGTCGATTCTTAATCTGTTCTTAGTGGATCTCAATTCAACAACAATAACAAAAACAACAAAAACACGCTTACCAAATTTCGGGTATGGGGGTCAAACAGTTCAAAAACAGAAATTTTTATCTATCACACACCTTAACTCCTTGCAACCCCCTTCCGGGTCGTTTTTTGCAATGCCCCTTTTTTAGTGAATCTCTCCTCCTTGAAAGAAACATACCAACCAAATTTCAAGATTTTAAATCCAAAAGTAGGAGTATTTATTTGTAACTCCCTAAGGCCTCGCAACGCCCCTTGAGAGTCCATTTTCTCAAAACATTTTTGTAGCTAATCTCTACTCCATGAAAGGAACGCGTCTGCCAAATTTCAAGTCTCTAGGTCTAATAGTTCAAAAACGAGAATATTTATCTCTCTCCTTAAGCCCTCGTAATACCTTTTAGGGGTCAATTTTCACAAAATCTGTTCTTAGAGGATCTCTACTTCATGAAAGGAATTTCGTTACCAAATTTCAAGTGTGTAGGTTTAGTAGTTCCGAAGATATCATGAAGAGTGAGTGAATATAGATATAGATAAGATATTTTATATATATACATAAGATATTTGACACACACAATTTTTTTTTAGATGAACAATGAAGAAAACATTCCGAAAATATAGGTTCACACATTTCAAAGTTCATAGTTCAAAAGCTACACTTCGTTTACTTTTATTTAGGAGCAATCGCCAGGGGTCACTGTTCCTGTTGCAATTTGTCACAATCATGTAAATAAATCAGTGATTTTTTTTTTCTAATGCACTTTTCTTTTCATTTCTTAGAAAAATATATCGGATGTCGAAAAAGTATGACTACACTTTCAAATATTAATTACAAAAAAATAAAGGAAAGACACTCACAGTTTTTTGTTTGTGTATTTTTTTCATAAAGAAAACATTAAAGTGTTTTTTTTACACCTGTTTGTTGCACGATTTCAATGTATCCATTGTATACGGGATTTCCAGCCACATTGTATGAAGTATTTCAAGATCAGCAATCTGAATAGCCGCTGTAACTCGACTTTTCATTTCATCAGTGTCTCCAATTGAAGATTGGTAAATAATGTTTTTCACGTATCCCTACAACAAGTTTAAAGGTATTATGTCTATAGATCTGAGTGGCCACGCTTTTGGATTTCCTCTGTCCGTTCAAAGCTAGGGGAACTCTTTCTTACTACCAAACTCCAGTGTGGTGGTGCCCCATTTACGATGTACACCACGTGTTACTGATTTAAATTCGATAAACCAAGCTACAACTTGCTCTTGTTTTTGCAGTGAAGCCATTTTAAAACGAGAATGTTGAAGAAGAGGGACGTTGCGCCATCTAGTTTGCAGTTTGTTCAGCAGAAGCTTTAATCTTTTCTTTATGGAATATAAAAAAACTTTAGTGAAAAATCTGAAAATTTTGAATTAAATAAACGGTGTAGTAATTAAAATAAACTTTATGTGTGTACAAGATTATACAGAATCAAAAAAAAAATAATAAGAGATAAAGTTAAACATGTTTTTAAAAAAGTTATACTAAAATGTAAATATATATATATATATATGTTTATAAATAAATGCTAACTAATAAATAAATGCAATGTTCACTTTCTTTGGAAAAAACTTTAAGCAATAATAACTTTTGTATATTTTCTCTTTTAATGAATTATTAGTGCTATAAAATGATTTTAAAGTAACTTTTCTTTATTTCATAGACAATTAAACTTAACATCTTGAGAAATAAAGTTCTAAAATTTAAGTCAAAAAGTTGAATGATAATAGTTATTTTACAATTTATTATGCATTAGGAACTACTTTTAACTATCAGAACAAAAGTTAGTGTTCGAAAAATTGTAGTTCGCACTAAAAATAGAACCAAAAATAGTTTTCCAAAACAGTTTCTATTTTAACATTTTGTTAAATCCCAGTGCATCATTGTAATAAAAGTAAGCGATAAAAAAATAACCAAAAAAAAACATTTTAAATGAACTGTTCACTAAAAAGGGGGTCAGAAAACTCATACAAGACTTTGTGGCGTCATCCTGACCGAAAAATATCTGTTCAAAAAATGAAATCAATAATCTCGAGTTCATAGTATTTTTTTATCACCACCGATATTTTTTGAAAGAAAAAAAAAGCTTATTTTTCAACCGATCCCTCTTCTCAGCTCCCTCGACACCAAAAGCAGACGACACAAAGCTGACAAGAGCGAACAAAAGGCATGTTATTTCAAAGTCAAAGCATCCAGATTTGTTCAGCTGCGAAGCGATATGTTCTTTATTTTTTTCCTCTTCTTCTTTTCACTTCATTTCTACCATTTTTTGCCTCTCTCTTTTCTTCCCTGCATTGTTGCCGTAAACGCTGTGATTATCGTTCTCAGAATTGGCTACACACGCTTCGATAAGTCGTTGACAAATGCTGTGGAAGTGGGATGGGAAGTCGAGGGATCATTTTAGATTTTAGGGGAGGGGGAGAAGCTCTTATCGAAATAAATTCTTTTTTTTCTCTTTATTTTTTGATATGCGCTGTCAGAAACAGAACAACATCAAGACCGTTGTGGCAACAGGGCAGACAGAAGATGTAAGATAGATTTCGAATTGTGCCACATCATAAGGCGCTTTTGAATTTTCTTTAAAAATTCTCATATCCGTAACAAAATAACAATTTCTGTTGTTTGAATTTGAGAGGGAAATTTATTAATCAAAATAACGTTAAATATATTAAATTTAATTTTTTGAGTTTGTTACTTTGACTTGATATAAAGTGAAGAATTTTAGAAATGTACCTGACTTTGGAATATGGATTCGAAGACTTAAAGATTAGATATTTTAATTGCAATTTTTAGAATTCACTGGAATTAAATGTAATATCATAAATTTTCCTAGTTAGGAAAACTTTTCGGTGAACTTAAATATTGGCATTGTATTTAATTCAGTTGTTTGACATTTGGGATTCCTATGGCTTGCTAAAAAACATTTTTCAAATAAGTTATGCTAATAAAACATAAATTTTTTTCTTGCATTTGAGATTTCATAAAGAAAATTATTTAATTTACACCCAAATTGTAGAAATTTTGCTACTTTTACAAATAGAAACTGCTCCGTAAATCTTTCCGATTAATTTCATTTTTTATGCCCGCGAGGAGGTAATTTTTTTTTTCACTTTTCACTATCGAAACAATTTATAAAAAAGATAACTTTAATTTCTCAAAAATATTTTTATTGGGACATTAAGGCTACACAGTACCTAAAATTTCAAGAATACCGAACAACTTTTTTTGGCATTTTCTTGTGGCCTATATCATTGAGAAACTTTTGCCACCAAAATTCAGATCTGATAACAAATTAGTTCTTAAGATATTTGAAGTTTTTTGAGCTTAGGTTTTGGTTTCGGTTTCATTTTAAAGCATTTTTCCACTCTAAAATTTAATTAATTCAAAATATTTTTCAACCCAATCAAATGAAATGTATATTAATTTCAATTTTCATTACTAAACTCATTTCTGCTTGAATACGTGTTGAGTTTTTTGAGTTCTAATACTTACATAATTTAGATTGATTTCAAGGCCAATTTTTGTTTTAGAAAATAGTTTGTATAACTTAGAAGCTTTTTCATTAATTTTTCCTGTTGAAAAAATCCACGAATAAAACTTTCTTATGTTGCTATAAGAAACAATATTTGGAAGAGATGGAATACTACTGAAAATGATATATCTAAAAACCAGGCCTCCGCTGTGTGTGATACTGCAATTAGACTTCCGAATACAAATATTCTGACTACAAGTATTGCAAATAATACTGAAAATTTCTAGGATGTACCAAACTACATTATAGTAAAAATATTGTTGTTCTATATTATGGTATTTTAAAGTCGCCCAACAAGAACTCAAACTTGTTAAACTTCCCGACCAAAAAAACTTTAAAAAATTAAATTGTATGTACAAACCTGAGGATTTTTTAGCTTAAGATAGTATCATTTTTATGTTGTACATAAATGCTTTGAGTTTCAAAATTTTGCAAAAATATTTTGCTAAGATTAGGCTGAATAACATGTCGTCGTAACAAAGGCTATTAATATTATGCAAAAATATATTTTGAATTAAAAAATTTGTTTTTCAGTCATAACTAATTAAAGTAATGCTTTGATATAGAACATAATTTGGAAAGTAACATATTAAAAAATCAGAGCTTTACAGACATTATAGGTTTTTGTTTTATACTTTTACAAACTTTAAATGCGTTTTTCTCGGACCTTTGCTTTTGAAGATATATGTGTTTTCTAAGCCCTAAGGCCTTTTTTTCTGATCAAGACAGAGTCTTGAAATTTTTTGTTGAAACTCTCAAACATATGTTCTATAAAAGCTAGTATGGATTTAAGTCTGAGATCCCTAGTTATTTTTTTAAAAAATACTAAAGTTAATATTTTTAAAAAATTTATTTTCCCCCCAGGTTTAGCTAGAAAAATAACTATTAAAAGTCAACAAGGAATGAAATCGAATTCCTAATCCATACTAACTTTTGATTGCAATAATCTAAAAAACATAAATCACTTAAAATGACTAAAAAATTTTAAAAATTGGAACTTTTTAAAAATTTGAAATTTTTTTACAAATTCTTAATTTTCTAAAATTGTAAAATTATGACTGGTCAAATTGACTCTTACTTTCAGAATCAACTTTATTGATATGAATATAAAACATAAAGTATTACAACGGTTACTGTCTCCAAAAAATTTTTGAAAAAGGTTACTGTGTAGCCTTTAATATTGAAAATTGTTGAGTTTTATGCAATATTTCACATTCGAAAAAATAATTTAAGTAATTTTATTATTTTTGAAAAAAATCTCAATAGAATCTCAGATATTTCAACACAAACGAAACTTTTTTAAAATAAGGTTTTTTAAATGAATGATTATATTTTAGTGTGTTAAAATCGTATTTTTGTTGTGTACGTGTGTGTGAGTGCGTGTCAGTAAAAAATTAAAATCATTTAAAAAGGTGTGAATAAAATTAATTCCAAAGCTCCTTTTGAAACTGTTCTTATCCAAAAGCAGTGAAATTAAGCCCTTTTAATGATATAAAACAATAAATGTATTTTAGTTCACTGTGTAATTTTCTGTATTTCTAATTTTCATGATCTATTTGATCATCAAAGAGTTTATGTACAAACATATTGTTTTCATGCTGAAAATTAATATTATTTCAAACTGATGATTAACATTTCATGAGTCAACCAACAATAACTATTCGAGAAAAACAAAATATTTTCCTATTGTTTTTAAATCAAATCAGCCGCATATGAATAATCATAACACTGGTAGCCTTCCTTATATAGCTTATTAATCCTCTTATAAACATTCGATTTTGTGTATCTTAAATAAATTTAAAACACAACTACCGCTCCAGACTATATCTCGAAATCTGCAGATGGCTTACGAACTCATATCTCAGATAAGTTTCCTCGCTTACTTAGAAATAAATGACTCGAAAACCATAAGGAAAGAAAGAAAAAGAAAAAATCGATTATCAAAAAACAAAAACAAATAATTTTTTTAAAAAATAAAAATCAAGAGTTAATGTTCTCCTGTATCTTTGTTGCACTTTTTTGACATCTCATTCCAGTAAAAAAACAACATAAACACGCAGAAGAATAGGCGCGGGGGTAACGATCTTGCCGGCTGTTTAATGTCATCACTTGAACGAGCTGCACGCTTTTCTTCGTGAATCAGCTACTTCACTTGTAAGTGGACGATAACATCTCATCGTGGGGAGAAAGACTAATAGAACTTCATTATCTTCATTCCCGCAATTCGTGAAGTGTGGGCACTCGTTTTGGGTTGGAGGGTTAATTGCCATGATCGCTCTCTGGTGGGCACATATTACCTGATGCCCATAATTGCTGCATAACTTTGGATTAGCCAGGGCTTTTTAACAGTTGCAGAGGTGGACAGGCTTAATAAAATAAACTGGTTAATAAGATGTAGGTAGTGTTTTTATTAAAGAAAATAATTCAAGCTTCTGTTAACAAACACTAGTTGCAAAAAATGGAATTTTTATTATGAAATTAATTTTTTTTATATATGAATATCGAGACTTTCTCTTGTATAGTACTTTGATGGGGAAGGAGACCACCTTTTAGATCAGTGGTACCCAAAGTGATCTATATGAACCCCCAGGAGTCTATGACAACCTTCAAGGGGTCCACGGCGGTGGAAATATAATTCCGGGGTCCATGAGGTGTAAATGGGGTCTACAATAGCCTAAACCAGATTGTGACTTTAATTTTAATAGAAAATCTAATAAAGTGTAAGCCATATTTACTTATTCAACAGCTTTATTTACTAAATTTACTGGGGTTAGTTTGCAATTACAAGGCGACAGCATACATTTTATTAAAAAAGGTCCATCATTTCAGTGCTTCTTGCCAGAATCAAGCTAAAGTATAAACCTGGACGTCCTGAATTTTAACAATTTCTCAATTTGTCACAATCTGCTAGAAAAATGACGTTTTAATCTATGTTCAACATTTAATGCCATTTACTCAGGTTTTGAAACTAGGTTTGAGAATGCTTTGACCATGGTAATATCACAGTAAGTAATGAATTCATGTTGTCACATTAAAAAGAAAAAAGAAAAAAAAATGTCTGATTACAAAAGAACCTTTATTTTAATAACCCTAACAAAGATCATAAACTTTAGAAACGAATGTCAGCAATTTTGGCTTTAAAAAGATGTACCTGTTATTTTTTCGAATTATGGAACATCTTAAGAAAGTTTTTAATTGCTTTTCCTAGAGAGGAAGAGTTTTAGCATGGTTGCGAATCTCCAAAATAAAAACAGAAAGGAAAAAAAAAGAAAGATTGGATCCTACTAACCGAGGAGATTGAGGGTTAAACCTGAAAAGATTGATGTCAAACGTTAAAAATGTGTTATTGTGAAGCACCAGTTTCATCCCACCTATTAAAAACATTTGTTTGTTGCTCAGTTGTTTTATGTAACAATTATATTATATATTAAATTAAAGTTTAATTAATTAATTCACATGTGTTTCTTAAGTTTTAAACACACTACTTAACTCCAGTTAGAAACATAAAACTTTTAAAGTAAGTAGTGCTATACCAGCTGTCATAAAACATTTAAGTTGATAAATTTGCAAATATTTAATATTAGAGGTATGTAGAGAGTATTAGAGGTACACAAAACTGCAAAACATGGTAAGGGGTCTAAGATACAAAAAAGTTTGCGAACCTATGTTTTAGATGCAGGGACATCTTGAGGCACTGGCCCCAGATAAATCTTAAGATTTTTAAGGCCCTGGGCGCTTATGCAAAAGTAGGCCCTACCTGAGATCTTTAAAAGCAGACAGCTTTTTGCAGGCGATGTCAAATTCTCATTCAAACGGTAATTTGAAACAAATAAATGTGCACGACGAACAATCTCAAAAACCTAGGCACAAACCGGTGCGACGGATAGCTGCATTTCGACCAAGTGAGTTGAATGATTGTTTATAGCAGGGGTGGGCAGACTTTTTCCAGGGTAAGGGCTACTTTTAATTTTTCAAGGTGTTGCGGTCTACTCAGTGTCAGTGGCGAGCACAAGGGAGGGGGAAGGATCTACGGATCCGCACTCTCCCCCATAGCCCTTAATTTTTATCCTATTGATTATAATCACATGTATAAAGTACGTAAAATTTAATTAAATAATTGTTATTAACAATTTT